>CM069916.1:4480898-4734487 GCA_036172215.1 Camellia granthamiana | reverse complement strand
CGTTTAAAGTCCCCTAGCACGTACGGACTTGTGCCACCAATGCTTAAAGTCCCTTGGCACGTACGGACTCCAAAAGGGTTGTGCCACCAATGCTTAAAGTCCCTTGGCACGTACGGACTCCAAAAGGGTTGTTGCCACCAATGCTTAAAGTCCCTTGGCACGTACGGACTCGCAAAACAATTCACTTGTAGGCCGGGTTATTGGGCTTAGGTCCCCATCACCACGGTCCCCAAAACAAAGCGGATACTTGTGCATGAAACTTATACTTGATATACAAAATAGGGGTAATCATTCATACTTAACAAATACTTTTCAAAACAAAGCAAAGCAAGGCTCATTCAAAACAGTTTAACATAGCTTTATTAAAAGCACCACTCACCTAGTTCTTGGAACGTCGGGATCAAGGCAAAGAATCAAGTCCTACAAACACATGGCAAACCTCTACTAAACATACTTCTCCAAGCAAATCATACATGCATGCAAATGATCTCGGGAAAACATGCTGGAAGTCAAAACACTGTTTTTACATGTCAAGGAGACATGCTGGGTGCCAACCAGGTCAATGCCGAGGTCCCACACCTCTCAGCCGAGGTGTGGTTACCAAGGCTTCGGCGTGCAACTGCATGCCGAGGTTCATACAAGACAAATCCAAGGATGCAAGTGATCATGCAAGGTAGGCAAGGTGAGATACGATGCTTGGCCTAAGTGTGAGGTCTAGGCAAGAGTGACCTCGGCGACTACACTTCGGGAAGTGAAGTCTGGAAATCTGGGTTTCCACCCGTGAAGAACATGAAGAACATGAACATGAACATGAATGCCAAAATCATCATTTCCTTATACAAAATCTGGGTTTTCATGCTATGAGTTCGAAAAACATGGACCTAGGCACCCATACTTGAAGATCATGTGAAAACAAACACAAAAACATGAATCTTGGCTTGAGCTTTCGGATCAATCATGACTTTTCTTGAAGAACACTTGAGTATCATTTTCCTCCTTCAAAACCGAACTTCAAAACGATGCATGGCTTTTCAAAACATATTCGATCATGCAATGCAATAACATAAACATAAAGAACAATGTGAGTAGATCAAGAATCTAACCTTAGAACACGGATCTAACGGTTCGATCTCTAGGAATCAAGCTTGGAAGATCTACTCTCTCTCTAGAACACTTCTCCCTCTTCTAGAGCTTCTCTCTCCTCTTCCTCAAACAAGAATACAACAAATGATAGCTTTCTCCCTCTGCCGGCTGATTTAACACTCAGCTCGGACACGTGGCAGCGGCGGATTGGTTCGTCCTCAAAAAGGTGATAGATTGACAAGACAAGGTCCTGACAAAGCGTATCTAACAAGCTTCACAGGAAACACTCCGGCAAGGAATGACATCGGCAAAAGACAAGACATCGGCAAACAAGGGACTATGACCTCGGCTAAGAACAAGACTTCGGCAACTAAGGTGACAATGATCTCGGCTAGGAAGGACAACACTTGACTAAGCTGTGCCACACCTTGGCCTAGATGTGCCACACCTCGGTCTGGGTCATACCACTTCCAGGACAAGATCACTTCGGTTCAAGATAACATCTCGGCCTAGATAATACACATCTCGGCCTCGGCGATACACACCTCGGCCCAGATGATAATCATCTCGGCCAATATGCCAGAACAAAGGTAGAGGTCAAACAAAGAGATTCTAAGATACTTACAGGCTTAGGATGACCTCGGCTTAACATAACTTAGGCGTGGCATGACTTAGGCTTAACAAATACAAGGGAGGAACAAAACATACATATACACTTAGGCAAATCAAATACGTGCAAAACAAGGCAAGATTCATGAGTGCAAATCTTAACATGACAAATCATGCAAATGCATGCAAGCATGACCAAGGCATGAAATGTGGGTCCTTACATGTTTTGTTGTTGTTTTTTTTTTTTTTTTGAAATGCATGTTGTCTGGAATGCACAACAACGCAAGTCGCTTAAAATGCATGATTTCGAAATGCGCGACAACGCATGGCTTGAGAAATGCCTGGAAATGCATGATTTCGAAATGCGCGACAACGCGCAGCTTGAGATGCAAGACAATGCATGAACTTTGTTGTTTTTTGAATGCATGAAAATGCATGATTTCGAAATTGCGTGGCAACGCGCGGCTTGAGAAATGCCTGAAAATGTATGATTTCGAAATGCACGACAACGCGCGGCTTGAGAAATGCTTGAAAAATGCATGATTTTGAAATGCGCGACAACGCGCAGCTTGAGATGCAAGACAATACCGAAAGGATTGAAATGCGCGACAACATGCGGCTTTTAAAATGCATGATAATGCATGTGAACTCAAATGTGCAATAATGCGTGTCTCTTGAGATGCATGTTAATGCAAATGAACTGTGCATATCAATGTGAATGAAATAACGCATAAACCAATGCATGTTCACGACAAAGCATTGCAAAGTAACGCATGCGGGGCAACTTTCGAATCTTGAAAGGGACAAAAGGATACAAAAAGGATACAACCGCACCCAAGTGCCACGCACGGAAGACACAGTCCGAGGTCAAAACGGAGACCGGTTGAGCTTCGGAAATGCCTTTGCTTGCACTGTCTTGAGCAATGAAGGCCCCAAACTACACATCTGACCCAAACAAGGTTGTAGGAGGCTCACCGGCCCATCAGGGGAGAGTCACCGGCCATCCACCGGCCATCAAAACATTCGACCGGCCAAGTATTTGGACCGACCGGCCAAACATGACTGAATCGGGGCAGTTTGGACATTTGGCCTTGGGTCTTTTAAAATAGGGTTTCAAACCCTATTCTTTTCACTTTCTCTTGGCCGAAAATCCCCCCTCCCTCTCTCTAGAGTATTTTCCTCTCTTCCATCCTCTCGTTTTCTTCGGTTTTCGTGCCCGTTTCATCGTTTGAATTCGCGAAGTCCTTTGCGTTTCGAACATTTTCATCCGAACAAAACTCTATTTTGGTGTCTCCTTTTCAATTTCCGCCTCTTGGGGTTTGTTTCCCTCAAGGTTTTCTTGATTTTTATACCTTTTCCACATTCCGGCTTTTCCGGCCATTTTCCGCCCTCTCGGGGTTGACTTTCCGTTGACTTTTCGCATTCTCACCCGATTTTCACTTTTCCGGTCATTTTCACACCACTTTTGACATGGCGGACGATATTCCACGGGGCGGGACTCCCCCGGATCATGAGATGGATCCCGGGGCCGAGCTCTTGCCTTTGAGCGTCCGCTCCGTTTGAACCTGGCGACCTAACCGGCCCGGCGATCCACGTGCTACCTCCTGACGGACTTCGCCAGTTCCGGAGCTTCAACAGGACGGTGCCTGCAGAGCTTCTCCTGCGCGAGCCGGAGTCTCATCTGTCTTTCGGCACTTCCGAGGTACATTCTTCCCCGTTTCGTTTTTTCGCAATGTAGAACATTTTAACTGCCATTGTTGATTCTGTTCTTTAACTGCTTAGCCTGGATACACCAACACACTGTATACTATAGTTGACTGTGAACACACTTGTACTTGGTATCTGTTTGAATTGGAACATGCGCACACACGCTGTGTTTGCCCTGAATCACTCGAACATACTGACACATCACATGCTGTAGTTCACTACGAGCACACCGGCACTCGATATCTGTTTGAACTTGAAAACGTGTACATACGCTGTATCTGTACTGAACCACCCAAACACGCTGACACATCGCATGTTGTAGTTAACTGTAAGCACACCAGCACCCGATGTCTGTTTGAACTTGAAAACGTGTACACACGCTATATTTGCCACCATTTTTGACTGTTCTTCAAAACTGTACATTTTATATTGCTTCGCAACTGTTTTGTTTTTGAATGCAGGGAGATTCCCATGCCTTCTGGGGGTATGGGAACATTGCCGCCAGAGATTGGTACATGGAGTTACCAGACGCAGCCCGTCACATCATGGACGAGGCCGGGTTCGGGCGCATTCTGCAGGGGACTCTCGCGCCCTTACTGCGAGCAGGCCTCTCCTTGCTGCTCTAGTGGAGAGGTGGTGGGACACCACCGACTCATTCCACTTCTCTGCTACGGGAGACATGACTGATGACTCCCTATGACTCCTCGATGCTCACGGGCATCGGGGTAGGGGGTGATCGGATCCCCTTCGACACCGACATGGACGAGTGAGAGGCCGCTCAAATTTACCTGCTCGGCGAGGTGCCACCTCTCACGCGTCCCGGCTTCGTTAGATATTCGTGGTTCGAGGTCCAGTTTAGGGTTCAGCCAGCCTTAGTTGAGGAGGCACCGATGACCCAGGGAAAAGGTGGAGCGGTACGCGCGCGGCCTTCCTCATGTTTCTGCTGGGGACGACCATTTTCGCCGATCGGAGCGAACACCGTGCCCCTCTATCTGCTCAGCGCTCTCGTGGATGTCACCAGGATCTTGTGCTACGATTGGGGTGGCGCTGCCTTGGCCACTCTGTACGGATACATGAGCTCAGCCTCCCGTTACAGCAGACAGTTGCTCGGAGGCTACTGGCGAGCTTGGGAGGGTACATTTTCTTCTTCTGTTCTTTCATTTCTGCTCTATATTTTCTGTACTCTGTACACTACACACACTGTGGTCTGCTTCACGCTGACTGTATACTGCACACAACGCCACACACATACTTTGTTTTACACTGACTGTACACTACACATACTGTACACTCTGCACAATACACGGTTCTGTAATTTTTGCTTTATTCTGTATTCTGCTTTATCTGATAAGCATACTGATATTTGCTCTGCAGTTGTGGGTCTACGCCTACTTTCCGAGACTTGCACCAGTGCCAGACGTAGAGACCCCTCTTGGCGTGCCATTCTCCCCACCGCTTCGACGTTAGGTGTGTGCGGAGACCCCCGGGAGACGTTCATCTTCTTCCGTCGCTACTGTTGACACCATCACCCCCCGCAGAGGTATGTTTAGAACTTGCAGTTCATTTAAGATTCGCTTTGCACTGTATTTTCAATGACAGTAGATAACAAACTGTATATCATTTTCAGATCACCTGGCAGCCTTGGGCTCCATTGCCCACGACGATTCGGGAGAGGTTCGCCGGTGCTGAGGAGACCGCCCGGTTCAGGATCTTGCTAGAGGGCCCGGTCTGTCAGACTTGGTACCTAGGTGAGCGTTTCCTACGCCAGACCCTAGGTTTACCAGAGCAGATAGTCCCGGTTCACCCTCCTGAGCATATGAGGGACACCGAGAGGTTCACTCCCGAGCAAATGGCCGACTACACGATCGGCTGGGATCCGATCCGCTTTAGAGGCATAGGTGACTACTCAGAGTACGTTCGGACGTACATTATGCGGCCTTTGAGCGGTGGTCGTCGAGTTGAGCGAGAGAGGCCCGTGGCACCCGGCAACTAGGGCAAGAGCAGGAGCGGGGACACCGAGGACGGCTCGAGTCCGTGGCAGGAGTGGAGCTCGGAGGGGACGAGGGGCTAGTTGGCCAGCACTGCCCACCATGATGACATGCCGAGGACAGGGTGGGGAGACTTATCAGATCCCCATTGCTCCCTCTCCGGCTGATCATAAGTTAGTCGGGGTTCTACGACTTGCCTCCGGTATGTAGTACTGCATTTTGCATCTTGCATTGTCATTTCATTTTAGTTTATTGATATTCCGCAGAATACTGATGCATCTAATACTTTTGCAGGCTTCGTCGAGTACATCCGCCAGTCCCTGGAGCTGACCCGCCTCTGTGATGGGGGATGTTCCAGCGGAGCCTCAACTTGTTGGCCATTTACGGCATTCCGGTATGTTCTTCAACCGCAATCTCAAACTCTACACAATCTGATGCATCATACTACCAACACAACACCCAATACACGGCCTTCACGGCATCTGATATACTGTAGCCCACAGACTGTTCACAGCATTACTCACGGCATTCATACACTGCATTCAAACACTGCATTCTGTGCCGATACACTGCTCGTAGTATTCACATACTGTACTCATACACTTCATTCTGTACTGATACTCTGTTCACAGCATTCATACATTGTACTTATACGCTGCATTCTGCACTGATACCTTGTTTTGCGTAGCATACTGATGCGTTTGCCTTTTGTACTTTTCAGCCTCCCTTCCAGATCCCTACTGTAGGAGGTGCTCCAGCTAGACCTTTTGTTCCTGCCGGAAGAGAATGGCAGAGTATACCCCCGCACCAAGGCGGGGCGCACTCATATTGGGAGTAGCTCTCGGGCACCAGTTCCTGATGATGACGAGTCCGAGGCGGAGGCAGAGGCGGAGTCATCTGAGGAGGAGACTGGAGATGGCACTGACTCAGACTCAGATGACGATGCTGATGATGATGCTCTTGGACCTTCGTCCAGGAAGAGGACGAGGACGGACCCCTAGGCCTGAGGCCACTTGACATTGATCTAGATTTTTGCTATTTTTCTTTTTTTTTTTGTACTTTTTCTTTTTGTTGGTAGCTAGAGTACCTTGTACTGCCGCAGGCAGGTTTTTGATTTCTCCAAAATTTTGTACTTGAAAAAGATGATGAAATGAAACAAACTTTTTATATGAAAAAAGTGTTACATTTTTACATCTCTTACTTTGCATCGCATCATGTTACACCTTAATGTAAATGAGATTGATCTCCTGCTTTGAAAACCAACCATTTGCATTGTAATAACCAGGTAGTGAATCGGCCAACAGCAAAACAACCCATACAGACCACTGCTCATTCTGAACACTCGGCTCATACTCTACTGGGGATTAATCTGCGTACAGCCCATAACACAGCGCTTGGTTCATTCTGCACACAGCGGATCCTAAACAAACAGTCCAATCTGTCAATACGGACTATAAAGGTTGAATCTGCTAAATCTGAAACACACTCGGATGCCCTAAATTTTCCCCTTCTTTTTTTTGCTTCGCATAAATGTGGAGAATGGCACAACACTCTGAGCACAAACTGATTTGTTTTGAAATTTGAAAAAGGATTTTCAACCGAGGATATTGAGACTACAACTGGACACAGCGAAAAAGACTCAACAACGGAAACAAAAAGGTAAACAACCTAAACGCAACGAGACATACTCGGAAAAGACTCTAAACAAAAGTTGAGGTAAACAAAACAAAAGACACGACACACGGACGTGTTTACAAAAACGAAAGACCTCAAATCACGAGGAGCCAGTTCCTCCGGGTATGTTTCCCACCCTTTCTCATTTGTGATTCTCACATCACTCGACCCTCAGGCTCGTTTTTTCTCTCAAAACCCTTTTCCTCACTTTTTCCTCGACTTACACCTCTCTATTCTTTAATCTCTCATTTTTCATCCCTCCCCAGGGTGATTGGTAGTTGAATAGGAAGTTGTGGGTTCACGCCCAACACCATTAACTCGCGGCTATTTCTTCTGGTGATGTCTAGTCGATGTTCCGGATGGGGAATGGAGTATCTTATTCCAATTTGTGCTTCGCACTTGGTTGATACCTCATTGTTCGGAGGTTGTTGAGAGCTTTCAGCCCTTTACTGACACCTTCAGTTGTGTCTTCTTCTGGCTAATAGAGTGCCCTTCTGGCAAGTAGTGATAATCGGGGGAAAGACAGGACACCTGACTCAACTGTACCCCTAGTTCATCACTTTGACCATTTTTTGTTTTGGTTTTTCTACTAAGACAATTTTGGCCAATATGAAAGTCGGATTAACATACTTGTTCGATTTTTGATTTGAAAATCATGCAAGTCAGGCTACGAGCACTGAAAATTTTCTTTTTTGGGTCCAAGAAAGTGGTCCTGTTTTGGAAAAGATGGAATAGTTTTCGAGAAAATAGTCAACCTCAGTAAAAATTTTCAAAAACTATTTTTGCAAATAGTCAATGCTCAACGAGCACAGAACTTACTCTTGAGATGCGCAACCTCGGATTGGAGGCAATGGAAAATTGCCCCTTGTTTGAAGAGAGCTGCATGGCAACGGAAAGTTGCCCCTTGTTTGAATGGCACCGCAGTGAATTGAATGGCAACGGAAAGTTGCCCCTTGTCTGAATGGCACCGCAGCATTTTGTAAACAGTCCTCATTGATGACGATCACGACCGAACTCTCGAACACAGAGAAGACGAAGATGATCAAAACCAATATATGGACACAGTCACTTTGAAAGCGTTGGGGGCTGGACTTCAGGATGAAGTTGCCTACGTATCCCAAACATGGGAATCAAGCCTTACGTAGTTTCGGTTAAGGTACAGTCGGGTATTTTAACCTTCACTTTTTAGGCTCAACTTTTGCCGAGGCACCCATTGTGGGTTTTCGACCTTGCGAGCTTTATTCTTCTTTTTTTTTTCTTTTTCTTTTTTGTATATATATATTTTTGTATTTTCTTGCATTCTTTCTCTTTTTGTTTTTTTTTTTTTGCTCTAACTTTTGCCTGGGTCGCCCTTCCGGGTTTTCAGCGCAGCGAGCCTATCAAAGGGTAAAAGTGTAACAAGTCCATGCCAAATGGTTTTGGGATCCCGAAATCATCTGAATCCAGGAGAATGGCTGCTGTATTGATTTGCAGAAAGATCCATCTTCGGCTCTTCGAGCACATCGGACATTTTTGCCCCTAGTTCAAAGGGGTGCTTCTGATCTAACTTCGCAAGCTTCTTTTGACCTTCTGATCTTCTTGATCCGACTTTCCTAGCCTCTTGTTTGAGGGCTGCTTCAAATCTGGCCACACAAGCCTCACATGGCGGTTGACCGTTGAGCGTTCTGAATGGGTTCAAGGTTCGAAAACAAATGGATTGAATCTTGAGGCTGAGAGCGACCCTAGGCTGCACAAATCTCAGGAGCGATTCCACACAGATCTTCACAGGACCGCGCAAAACATTTTGTTTTTGAAAGTTTTTAAGAAAGCGACAAATTGCTCGCGCTGAAGATGGTGTGGAACCAATCTGGATCAAACCAGGGTCCTTCTCAGTACTCACGCTAACAAGCATGATTTCAGTCATTAAAGGCTTAGCATGCCTCACTTTCTCTCAAATTGATCAAAGTTTTGCAAAACCCGAGGAATTCCTTCCTCTTCGTTTTCATCACCACAGTGTTCAAAAGATTTTGAAAAACTAAAGGGCAATGCAATGATTTTCAGGGCACAAGAGAGTAGGTGGAATGTACTGTCGTTCCATTCAAATCCTCTGGCATAACTAGCTCAATAATAGCAATAAGCACGGAAACATGATAGCCGCAGCTGTTTCATTCAGATTCCCTGGTTGCAACTGGCTCCAAAACAAAGACAGACTCAAAAGAAAGCAAAAGGATAATTACAAAACAAAATGGTGTTTGAGGCAACAACCCCGGAATCACCCGACATTCTATACAAGGGGACTGACTCATTACAACAAGACAGACCCTTAAGCGAAAGAACTGACTCAAGACGGTGAGACAGACTCAAAACAAAACAAAGACCGACTCAACGCCTAAACCAGAAGTTACAAAACTGCATTCGTAAATGCTAAAAAATGCGTGCCAGATGCCACATTTGAAATACACCGGGCGCCGCCCGCAGGTGGTCCAACCCATGATCACATACTCGCAGTATCCTCGAAATCCAACAGCTCAGTAGTAACAGACTTGGCTGAGGTGGGTGGGAGGATAACTTCGTTGTCGATCAAATCTTGCACTTCATGGCGAAGGCGGAAACAGTTATCGGTAGCGTGACTGGTTTGCTGGGGGTACGCGCAGTACAAGGCAGCATCATGTGTGAGAGGGAGATTCTTCGAAAGAGGCCAAGGTTCCAGGGGTTTAAGGTGCCCTCTCTCGGCCAGGATCTGGAGTGCCTTAGACAAAGGCATGTAAAGAGCATGAAAGACCCTGCGCCCTCGGGGCAGGTACTTTGAAGTCTGAGAATTCTTGCTAGACGCGCCAGCGAAAGGGTCGGCAGGCACTGCCTTGACTTTCTGATCTTTTCCAGGTGCAGAGTTGGGAGCAGAAAGAACTATTCTGGCATGACGGGGCCTATCCTGGTTTTCTGACTGGCTTGTACTACCCTCGGTTGGAGTGGGGAAAGCATCATCTACAGTCTTGGCCACGACTGCGAATACCTGTTGCTTACTCATCCCCTCGGCTTTCAAAGCCTCGACAGCCCACAGCAGTTGCTCAACAGGATCAGCATCTGTTTGCATTTTGTCCTTGCCTCTAGCCTCAGCCTGATCGAGGGTTTGGGTTAATGGTGATACGTCATTGCTATAGCTTGAGACAACCTTAGGTTGGCTGAGCTCGATCACAATCTGTCCTAATAGCAGGGGCTCCTATGGTATAAAATTCCCGGCATATGATGTAGTTGGCGGTGAAGCTGACATTCCGTAAGTGAGATCCGCAATAGACCTCTGGAGGTCACCAATCATCCCCATCAATTCGAATGTGGTGGGCTCACGAGCCTGGTACAACTGGGGGGTCCAGACCGGGTGCACAACAGGCGACCTGGGTGGATGCGGTACATCAACATTGGTTTCACTTTGCAGGGTGATTCCTTGATCTAATGCGGCTGTCATCACCACAATCTCCTCTGAATTCTGTGTCATCATAGATCCGCTGTACTAAACGAAGACGACGCAACCGGTTAATTGACGGGTCAGGTATCTGTCTTACCTCAGCAAGGGGGAACACTGGCTATTCTGTATCAATTCTCTGAACTGAAAGGAAAAACAAGCAGCATTTCAGCCCAAACGGAACAAACACAAGTGTAGCCGAACAACTGTACTCTACTACTGATCACTGTTCCCCAAAATCACTGCCCAAAACACTGAATCAGATACCCACAGATATAACTGATTCTCAAAAACATTGATACTGATGCCCGCAGGCCTGATGCTCAAACTTGCAAACTGTTATGTGCGTTCCTGTAGAGATACACTCTAAAAGCACATAGCAAGTAGAAGAGCCAAAACACCCCTATGTTGGGGTAGGGTTTCCCTATCCTATTTTGTCAGGAGCTAGGGTTTCACTACGCACGCAGCGGTTTCAAACAACCTAACATTGGGTAAGCAACCTATCTTAGCTTGGAATGGTCACTATGGATTTCGAATATGCATTAGGTCGAATGGTCAAAAAGGGTGCCCCAGTAAAATCGGGGTTTGTGTTCCCATACCGGCAGCGCCCGCAACCGGTCAGCCTTATGGCATGCTTTGACAAAGTCAAGCCTCCGGCAAACCGCTCAGGAATAGCAGATGGCCAACACGGTGTCCAAGGCGCACCAATGCACATACAATGCAAAGAAACACATAAGTGAAATCAAAACAGGATATCATGAGTTCGAGTCAAGCTCTCTAATTTCCCCAGCAGAGTCGCCAGAAACTATAGACGCACCCCGCGTGAGGGCCTCACCCTACAGTTTGGACTCGAATGTCACGGTTCTTAATCTGAACCAAAAAGTCCAAATCCGGCAAATCATTTTGAGAAAACAGATTTTTAGAAAAGAAGTTCCAAACATGGATTGCTTTGCCAGATACAGAGTCGCCACCTAAATATTTTTTTAATGGGGGAATTTAGGAAACCCTGACTCGTTTGCCTAAGGCCACACGTCCGTCATTACCAGAGTTACCTCGGCTCGGGAACTTGGGTACGATTGGGGAAGGTCAGCTATGAGCACCCCCTCTCGCCCGATCCGAAGATCGGCCTCTACTAACCATGATATCTCGTTTTTCAAAACACATGCGTTCTTATTCTGATTAATTAGCTAATCTTACTATGTGATGCGCACAACACAAAAGTATAGACTAGATCGCCTAATTTGGAACGAAGCATTGCATATCCGCTTGTTTGAAAAATGATTTGAAATTTGCTACTCACAAGTAACACGGATTTCAATGAGTTGTCCCAACTCAAACAATCTAACCTACACCCACAGGCATTCAAGCAGTTATATCACATAAGCATCTAGCCACATGGTAAGCATGCTGTCATGTTAGCATTCACACTCATGCGAGATGCTAAAGCATAAATACTTACATTGTGCTCCGAGCCAAAACAAAGAACATGTTAGCAATCATGCATGATCCAAGTCCATGTTAAGTGGCTAATGTAACACATACAGAATGTCACTAGAATAGGCTCGGCTAATCCTAGGATGGCATGTGGGATGCAACAAGTAGCACGTATTCAAGTTAAAGTTGAAATACTTATGCAGTTAGTATGATGCGCCGAGCCCGGTGCATGCAGTACTGATGAATAATGCACGCATGCATAGCATAAAGTATGCTAAATTAAATATGCCCTAATATTAACCATCAAAGCAGGTAAGTAAAAGGGAGAAAGAAGTGGGGGTTGGAAGACATGCACACACGCACCCACACTTATTACAAATTCGCCCTCGCTCAGAGGGACCGAAAGAATAATACAATTAATTAACCTACAAGCTAATTAATTATTATAGACCAATTAAACTAGTTCAGCAAATTAACTAATCTAATAAAATAGTAAACCGCCTCGGGAAGAGGGCCCAATGCAATGCGTGCTCGGCTCCACTCGGAAGTTCACTGCCATGCACAAGCTGCCTCTGTTTTCCCTGCTCTGCTCTTCTGGAAGTTGCACAACTCCTAAGGTATGCTCTATGGACACTGTGGAACACCACGGGCTGAGAGGAATGGCCATCGGCCAAGGGAAATGATCACCGACCACTGGTTGAGCTATCGGCCACCAATTGTTGGTCGGTCAGCACTAAAGATGGCCGGCCAGCCAAAGCTTCCTGCAGAATCATGTTTTGATAGCAGTAGAGGGCAAAACAAGGCATGGCAATGCATTTCAAGCAAATGTGTGCACCAACACATCCCTTATCATGTTTGTGACTCAAAGGGACATGGTCTTTGATTCTCGGACCACCAATCGCGCATTTCAATGCGTGATGGCCCCAAGGAACCAAGTATGCATTTTGATATGGAATGAAATGCACATGAACAAACACGGAGCTCAACCTCTATCATACTCAACTCAAGAGGTGAAGCATGCATGCAAATGCGGTGCAACCTCAACATGAAGGCTAAGTATGCAACATGGCAACAATGCAATGTGCATTTAGGCATGCAACCTAAATAGATGATCATGCAAGGCAAACAAGCATGTAACCACTATACTAATGACAAGCATACAAGATGCAATGTGGGCATACAAGTATGCAAGCAAACATGCAAGGCATATAACAATCATGTTAATGACAAGCATGCGACAACACAAGGAGCAAACATGTAACAACATGCTAAGGGATGGACTTAAACTAATTTAGGCAGCCCTCAAACAAGCCTAAAATAGTGGCCAATGCTATGGGAATGAGGAACAATTACACATACAAGCATGCATGCAAATGGACCAACATTTAACCATAAATCAAGCAACCTTTAAGGACACTTAAAGGAGACTAAACATGGACTAATGGCATGCATTATAAGCTCTGAAAATCATGTTAATGACGGTGCCAAACCAATTAATCAAGACAAACAAGGCATGCAATTGGTCCAAGATTCGAAGCAAGCCAAAGGGGGCTTGAACCATGGCTATACCAACCAAGCCTCACAAGGCTAAGAGGACTTAAAACAGGTCCAAGGCAGACCTAAACAATGCTAAGGACACACCTAGATGGCATCTAAGTGGCTTAAACATGGAAGCATGCAAAAGAGGCCAACATGGAGCATACAATGACAACCTTATGAAGCATTAAAGGGACATCAAATGTAAGCATACAAGCATACCATGAAGACTGAAATGACATGATAAGTGGTTCCAAACCACTAAAATAAGGCAAGTAAAGCATGCTACACACTCACACACCTAAGGCTAACAAGCCAAAATGCAAGGTGGCTACACTAAGCATGTGATGGTCGACCAAAACAACCAAAAACAGAACTTAAGCATGCTAAAATAAACATAAAAGCTTCACAAAGCTTGGCCAAAAACATGCTAGAACAAGGGTCAAAACTTAAAGCATGTTAAGGCAAAATGTGGCATTACAAGACATGTATGCTAAACAAGCAAGGTGTGTCTAAACCAAGTAAAAATAGAGCTATATTATGACATAATAAGCACAAATAACAGCTAGGACATGGCCAACATGAACCTAAATAAGATGCTCACACATGAGGCAAAAAATGACCCTTTTCAAGGACAACAAGGAGAGGGGGCCCTCTCCTTCTTGGGACCTCAAGGCACCATCCTCACCACTAAAATCCCTCAAGATTTCAGTGGTGAGGAGGCCCAAACAAGGTGGTCCCAGAGCTCACCAAAATAGCACAAAAAAGGGGCCAAATAAGCCTTAAGAGGGGTCAAACAACCTCAAAGCTCAAAACACTCTTAAGCAACTATTTAGAGTAGGCAAAAAATAAGACTTTTATATGTTATACACCAAGTCTAAAAACAGTTGCAACATAGGTAAAAAAGCTATGCAAAAATGGGATAAAAAGAGCAAGAATGTTACCTTTGTAGACCCTCTTCACGAACAATGCTCCAGCTGGTTCTTTGAGCTTAAAACCACTCAAGAACACCAAGAACAGCTCCTCAACACCTCAGCAACCAAGAGAAGGTGTAGGACTAGGTGTTTGTGTGCAAAACTAAGACTAAACACACACTAAACACAAAAGAGAGGGAAGTATAGATATAGAATAGATACACAACTCAAACCCTAAAACTAGACCTCGCTGGAAAAGTTGTCTAACCTAATGGAGGGAGAAGAGGCTCCCTCTTATAGACAATCCCTCTTGTAAAGCTTTCTAAACAAGCTAGTCAAGAGGGAGATTCCTCCATACACGTGTATGGAGGGGAACAAAGTGTATACCAGCTAGCACAGCTGGCATAAAAATATCTGCAAAAGCAGATGAACAGTGGTCAGCCAGCCAAAAATGTAATTTGACCAAAAAAGATGGCGGGTCGACCATCTATAATGCCGGCCGGCCAAACATTTGGCCGATGGCAACAAAACACAGCCGGTGGCCTCAAGCCATGGCCAGTGGAGTGTGGGGATGGCCAAAAAGCCACTCCCTGCCCTCCAAAGCAAAAACACAAGTGTTTGGTGCAAAACCAAACACAAAACAGTCGAGTCGAGAGATCCTGAGGCAAGGCACGTTGCCGAGACCTCCGGGAACTCAAGACGAACACAAACAAGGATGATCACCGAGTGTTCAAGCGGTGACGTCCAAGTCTTAAGGACGGTCAAAAATGGGGTGTCTACAAGTTGATTTTGAAACAAGGGTGTCGGGGCTGTGATATTGAGGTTGCCGACTGCCGGCTTCCATTTTCTTTTGTAGTTATGGCTGTGTCAGGTTTTGATGTGATTCTGGGTATGGACTGGCTATCGTCATATCGGACTGTTATTGATTGTTACTGCCAGAGGGTCACCGTATGTACCGTGAGCGGGGATTGTTTCCATTTCTTGGGCGATCGGGTTGGTAGTGTGTTGCCACCGGTGTATGATCCGCGAGGGTGGAGTGAGCTTAGTAGTCTCCTCGCTAGCTTTATGAGTAGTGAGTGTGATGAGACCCAGACTGTATTGCCGAGAGTGGTTTGTGAGTATTCGGATGTTTTTCCCGAGGACCTTGTTAGCTTACCACCTTATCGGGAGATTGAGTTCTCTATTGATTTAGTGCCCGGCACGGCGTCGATTTCCATGGCACCTTATCGTTTTGGCCCAGCCGAGTTGAGTGAGTTGAAGATTCAACTCTAGGAGTTGCTAGATAAGGGCTTTATTCGCCCTAGTACTTCGTCGTGGGGAGCACCGGCCCTCTTTGCTAAAAAGAAAGATGTGGCTTTGAGACTTTACATCGATTACCGAAAATTGAATCGGGCCACAGTTAAGAACAAGTACCCTATACCTCGTATTGATGATTTGTTTGACCAGTTGAAGGGGTCCCATTGTTTCTCTAAGATAGACTTTAGATCGGGTTACCACCAGTTAAGGGTCAGGGAGGAGGATATTTCGAAAACGGCATTACGTACGCGGTATGGCCACTATGAGTTTCTGGTGATGCCTTTCAAGCTCACCAATGCATCGGCAGTGTTTATGGATTTGATGAACCGGATATTCCGAGAATTCCTAAATCGTTTTGTGGTCATTTTCGTGGATGACATTCTGATTTATTCACCTTCTGAGGAGGAGCATGAGGAACACTTGAGAGTGGTGCTTGAGTTGCTTAGAGCCCATAGGCTGTATGCCAAGTTTGGGAAGTGTGAGTTCTGGCTGAGAGAGGTCAAGTTCTTAGGCCACGTAGTCTCCGGGGAATGGGTGTCTGTTGATACATCCAAGATTGAGGCAGTGCAGGATTGGGCACAGCCTAAGAATGTTTTTGAGATCCGCAGTTTTTTGGGATTAGCTGGGTATTACCGCCAGTTTGTGAAGGATTTCTCCAGGCTACCTTCACCGTTGACTAGATTGACACGGAAAGCGGTCAAATTTGTATGGAGTGAGACTTGTGAAAAGTCGTTCCAAGAGTTGAAAGTTAGACTTACTACCGCTCTAGTGTTGATTATTCCGGAGAGAGGTTTGGGTTATGTTGTTTATTGTGATGCTTCACGAGAGGGTTTGGGTTGTGTGTTGATGCAAGAGGGGAAAGTGGTAGCCTATGGCTCACGGTAGTTGAAAATACACGAGAGAAATTACCCTACACATGATCTAGAGTTAGCAGCTGTGATCTTTGCCTTGAAGATTTGGAGGCACTACCTTTATGGTGAGAGATTCGAGGTGTTCTCGGATCATAAGAGTCTGAAATATCTGTTTACACAGAAAGACTTGAACTTGAGGCAGAGGAGGTGGATACAGTTTATTGAGGATTACGACTTCGAGTTACATTACCATCCGGGGAAGGCCAATGTTGTGGTTGATGCCCTTAGTAGAAAATCCATCAGTGATGTAGCTTGTATAGCCATCCGGGAGTGGGAAATGTTGGGTGCACTTGGCGAGTTTGATTTGCTACTAGGTGAATCTGTTGAGCCTGCGGTCTTGTTTTCAATAGTTGTGTAGCCTACACTTGTGAATTGAGTGTTAGAGGCATAGACAGGTGACCTTGAGGTAGAATCCCTCCGAGAGAAGATCACCAGTGGGAAGGTTGAGAAGGGTTTGACTGTGTATCCTGAGATGAGTGTGAGATACCGTGACCGTTTGTTCGTGTCGAAGTCTTGCCGAGAGGAGGTACTCCGGGAGTTTCACCATTCACGCCTTACGGTGCACCCGAGGGGCACTAAAATGTATCATGATTTGGGTCGCTAGTTTTGGTGGCGGGGTATGAAGAAAGATGTGGCAGTTTTTGTGTCTAAGTGCCTTACTTGTTAGCAAGTGAAGGCCGAGCATCAGAGGCCAGTGGGTTTGTTAAAACCCTTACCTATAGCCGAGTGGAAGTGGGAGCATGTCACTATGGACTTCGTTGTAGGTCTTCCGAGGACTCAACGAGGTAGTGATGCTATTTGGGCGGTTGTAGACTGGTTGACAAAGTCAGTACACTTTATCCCTATACGCGTGAGAGATTCGGTAGATCATCTTGCCGATTTGTATGTACAGGACATAGTGAGGTTGCACAGGGTCCCAGTGTCAATCGTCTCAGATAGAGATCCACATTTTACTGATAGGTTATGGCAAAGTTTGCAGAGTGCCTTGGGTACTAGATTGACCTTTAGCACGGCTTATCATCCTCAGACTGATAGCCAGTCTGAGCGTACTATTTAGATCCTTTAGGATATGCTTCGAGGTTGTGTTCTTGACTTTAGTGGGTCGTGGGAGAGGCACTTGCCCTTGGTGGAGTTTGCCTACAACAACAGTTTCCAATCGAGTATTGGTATGGCACCATTTGAGGCCTTGTATGGCCGACCGTGTAGGTCTGCAGTTTGTTGGACCGAGGTGGGTGATGCACCTTTGTTGGGCCCAGAGTTGGTTGGAGAAACGACGAAGAAGGTTGAGCTTATCCGCAGGAGGCTTGTTACAGCCTAGAGCCGTCAAAAGTTTTATGCCGACCGTAGGAGGAGACCTTTGGTATTTGAGGTTGGTGATCATGTCTTCTTGAAAATATCACCTAGGCGGGTTTGATAAGGTTTGGTAAGAGTGGGAAGTTGTCCCCTCGGTTTATTGGCCGTTTCGAGATTCTTGAGAGGATTGACAAGGTTGCTTATCGTTTAGCTTTAACGCCGTAGTTGTTCGGAGTTCATGACGTGTTTCATGTTAGTATGCTTCGGAAGTACGAGCCAGATCCGTCACATGTATTGGATTGGACCGACTTAGAGGTTGACGAGGATGCCTCGTATGAGAAGAGACCGGTTCGGGTCTTGGATAGGCGGGATCAAGTCTTGCGAGGCAAGACAATTCCCTTGGTAAAGGTTTTGTGGGAACATCACGAAGTGGAAGAAGCCACTTGGGAACATGAGTTGGATGTCCGCGAGAAGTATTCGGACTTGTTTGTGAATGTTTAACCATGTATTGGGAATTTTGTTGTATTGATAAACTTTTAGAGTATTGAATATGTCTTAAGTTGTAAAACATTGTATATGTTTTGGTTTATGGAAATATTGTGAAGGTTGAGTATGCTTTGAGAATGGAAGTTTATTTTAGCATTGTGTATGTTAAATATATTGTAAAAATGCAAGTATGTTATTAACGTTGCATATGTTATGGAATTATGGATTATGATATTGAAACTTGTTGAAATTCAAAGGAATGCATGTTGATAATGCATGTTGAGAATTATATTGTGAAATGCCTCTTGAATAGAGCTGGAATGACCGGTAATGGGTCAAGTTGTTGAATATCGAATTGTAATGTTGTTGAGAATTGAGAAAACATGTTTTTGAAAACTTGTATCTAATTTCGAGGATGAAATTCTTTAAAGGGGGGAGGTTATAGCGATCCCGAGTTTTCTCCTTTCTGTACAGTATTTCGGACTTAGGTTCCGTGGTGTTGACTGTTGTTTATATCTTGTTTCTGTCCTTAAATTCTTTGAATATGAGTTTTAGGATGTATTGGGCAGGTTGTTACAGGTTGGTAGTGAGTTTGAAACAAATGGTTACTGTCCAGAATTTTGATTCTTCGCTCGAGCGAGGCTTTTTTCGCTCGAGTGAGCTCTTTGTTGTAGATCCTTCGCTCGAGTCAGGGTTCCTTCGCTCGAGCGATAGTTGGGTTTTGTGTCTGGTGGCTCGACCGAGAAGTCTTGCGCTCGATCGTGCGTCTGCGTCTCGTTTTTGACCTGAAGGTTGCAATTCTCGGCTCGAGCGAGCGAGGGCTATGTTTTGGGTTTCTTCGCTCGAGCGTGCTTCCGGGTTGCAGACTTGAAGCTTTGAATTATTGGCTCGAGCGAGGTATCCTTGTGTCTAGTCGCTCGGGCGACCAATCCTTCGCTCGAGCGAGCCTCGTATATTTCAGTTCGCAGCAACAGTCCTCTCTCTCACTTTTTGAAATCTTCTTCTTCTCAAACCCTAGATTCGTTCTCTCTCTCTCTCTCTCTCTATACACCTTCTCTCTAGGATTTTATCTACTTCTAGTGAGTTACCAACCTAGTCTCTTTGTAAGAAGGATAGAGGGTCGCGAGGGCTTCACTTTAATCTGAAAAGTTGTGGATTTCGAGCACTTTGGGTTTTCTTCTTCTTCTCCATTTGAGCTCTTCATTTCGAGGTAGAGATAACCTACTCCATCTTATGAGTTTTGACATAAGTTTTATGCATTTTGATTAGTTGGTGTAGTTTGGTAATTTTGGGAAAAGCTAGGGTTTGGTTTGTAATTTATAAAAGAGGGGTTTTGTGTTTTAAAGCTCCATGTGTATTTAAAGCCTTGGGAATGGGGGCTTGAGAGTTAAATTGGTGGAATTTGGTCTTAGGATTATTATTTGAGAAAAAGGGAATATGCCCTAATTATGTTGAAATAAATTAATTTGTATAATTAATTTGGAAAAAATGTGGAAATACGAAATTGAGTTAAAATCCATGAAATTGAGGAATTATGGGATGAAATGGTGTAGTTGGATTAATTTATCATTCACCTATGAAAATGTTGAGATTCTATCTGTTTGATGCATTTATTATCTGTTTAGAAATAACTGCTTTAGGCTATCGGTGGAGGATAGTCTTCATTGTTGTAGACACTGTATGTTGATTAGGGAAAACTGAAACTAATCAAACGTGTTATGTCATTGAATATGACGGTTGGAATAATACATCAAATATGTGTATTGATTGATTATTGCATATGACAAGTGTTTTATTACATTGTATATGCATATTGTTTGGGAGGAGATAGGGGATGTATTCCATGGTTTGAGGGGAGATAGGGGATGGACTTTCAAACCTGTTTGGGAGGAGATAGGGGATAGACTTCATTGATAGAGCAAATATGTGTATCAAATTGAAGTGTTAATCCAGCAAATATGTATATTAATTGAAGTATGGAAGTGTTTAATATGAGTTGTTATCTCATTTAAATTGTTGATAGTGGAAGTGTTTTAATATGAGTTGTGGTCTCATGGAAATTGTCTGGCCAGGTTCTGAGCCATGTTCATAAATTGAAAATTTGATAAGTAAAGGAAAGTGAAATGAAACATGGACATGATTGTCATGGAACCGTATTGTGATATAAATTGGTTTATAAGTGTTAACCATCTATCAAATGCTATTGTTTTAGTCATTGCTCATACTTGGTTTAGTATATCTCTACTGGGCTGTGGCTCACCCTATATGGGACATCATTTTCAGGTTTAGGAGACATGCCACCTCCAAGAACGTAGCTTGAGGCTGGAAGATATTTTTGATGTTATCTTTTGTGTTACATGTAAATTCAAGCCTAGGGCTTACTTGTATAAAGAGTTAGAACTCTTCTTTTGTTGAACCCAAGTGTTGACTTGGAAAGTTGTAAGCCCGTAGGATATTTACTTTTATTGTCAACATGTAACATTTTTGTATTAAATACTCTGATGTATGGAATATATATTGTCTTTTCTTATGTCTATGTATGTCAAGAATGTTAGGTTTTTATGTATTATTTTGAGGGCGTTACAAGTTGGCTTTCATTTGAGAAACAATTATTTCAGTACAATGTGATAATATATTAAAACTCACCTAATATTATTGTAGCACTCCATCAAAAAATTTAAAATAATAAATAATAAAAAAAACTATTTTCCCCTAATCAAGCTAGGAAAATTAGGGTTTCGTGGTTTTGACGGTGAAGAAGATGTTAAATTTGACAACTGGATGTGGGGCTTTTAAATACACACAATAATACATGTAAGGAGCGTAAAAAGAAATATGATACGTGTATTTAGGGGTGTTTTTGAAAAATGGTTAAAAGTTGACTTTTTATTTTTTTTTTTAATTTCTTTCACTGTTTTATGTGAAAGGTGATGTGCCTTAAAATATGTTAAAAGTTGGCTTTTGACTTCTTTGACTTGTTGCCAAAACAGCCCAGTATCCGGCACTCATTGATAGAATGGTCCCAAATGTAGGATACATGATGCAAACAAATGAAATACATACATTTCAACGAATTATGTACAACAGTAGGAACACTGAGCTCATCAATTTCACAAATAAAAGTCAACCAAAATTTTGGATTCAAATGAGGAAATTGAATTTGAATTGGTCAAAATTTAGAACCCCAAAAAGAAAACCCAAAAAAAATTAAAATAAAATAATAATAATAATACAAAAGGGAGAATAGTTCGAGCTAAAATTCAAAATAATTGAAACTTGCAACATCAAAATTTGGCAAATTAAACCAGATTTTGATTTGTGACCTTGACTTGTACAATCTTTCTGATAATCACCATGTACTTATTTTCGACAATGTGACAATTTATGATTCTTATTGGACCTCTACAGTTAGTCCTAAGATCAAAAATCTAACGCTCAAGCCTTACCCAACAGCTTCGGCCCTAGACGAGCTAATGGCCCGGCCCACAAAGGCTAAGCCCAATAGGCTGTCTATTTCTTTTTCATTTTAATTTTCTATTTGGTTTGCAAGCTGGGCCAACAGACGGTCTCCCACGGTCCAACGAACAAGGTGGATTTCAATACGTAGGCCCAACACCAGCCAAAGCCTTATTCAAGTTGTGCCACAGGCCTTCGGGCCAAATGATGGCCCACTTAATCTATAGATTCTAATAATTTTCTTGTAAAATGCAGCTCTAGACCTGCTCAAAAATGTTGAAGTGCAAGCCATCATAGGACCAGAAACATCTATGCAAGCTGACTTTGTAATTGATCTTGGAGAAAAAGCTCAAGTACCCACAATTTCATTTTCTGCAACAAGCCTTCTCTCTCTTCAATTTGGAGTCCATACTTTGTCCGAGCTGCCCAAAATGACTCATCTCAAGTGAAAGCCATAAGTGCTATTGTTCAAGCCTTCGAATGGAGAGAAGTTGTTCCAATTTATGTGAACAATGAGTTTGGGAAAGGCATTATACCATATTTGATCGATGCGTTGCAAGACATCAACACACGTGTCCCCTACAGGAGTGTCATTTCTCCATTGGCCACAGATGATCAAATTGTTGAAGAGCTTTACAAGTTAATGACAATGCAAACTAGATTTTTCATTGTGCACATGAATCGAACTTTGTTCTCACGACTTTTCATTAAAGTGAAAGACGTTGGAATGATGAGCGAAGGCTATGTTTGGATCATAACCAATGCAATGACAAACTAGTTGAGTTCAATGGACCCTTCAGTCATTGATTCCATGCAAGGAGTAGTAGGTGTAAAAATCTATTTTCCAACAACCAAAAACCTTCAAGATTTCACCATTCGTTGGAAAAGAAAGTATCAACAAGACAATCCTACTGTACTTAATGCGCAATTGAATGTTTTTGAACTATGGGCATACGATGCTACAATTGCACTAGCCATTGCAGTTGAGCAAGTCAGTGTTACAAACAGTGGGTTTCAGAAGGCAAATATTTCAGGAAATTCAACAACAGACCTTGAAACTTTTGGAGCGTCCCAAAATGGTCCAAAGCTTCTCCAAGCTCTACTAAATACTAAATTTAGAGGCCTCAGTGCGGATTTCCATATAGTTGATGGGCAGTTTCAATCATCAGTATATCAAATAGTCAATGTGATTGGCAATGGGGAAGAGGAATCGGATTTTGGACAACAGAAAATGGAATTGTTAGAGATTTAAATGTAAAAAGTACTAATTCCACTTCAAATGCCAATCTTGGATGGCCAGGTGACCCTACATCTCCTCCCAAAGGTTTGATGATTTCGACAAATGGAATGAAGTTGAGGATAGGGGTACCAGTGAAGAACGGTTTTAGTGAATTTGTGAAGGTAACACCAAATTCGAGAACTAACACGGCAACAATCACTGGATACTGCATAGATGTGTTTGATGCTGTAATGGCAACATTATTGTATGCAGTTCCTTATGAATATGTTCCATTCGGAACTCCTTATGGCAAGAATAATGGGACTTATAATGACATGGTGTATCAAGTGTATCTTGGGGTAAACTCTCTCTTCTCTAATGTTTAAATGTATCGGTATTTCTTTCATTGGTAGTAACAATGTTTTTTTATGTTTATGATGAACAGAATTTGGATGTTGTGGTTGGAGATATTACTATTATTGCAAATAGGTCACAGTATGTGGACTTCTCATTGCCTTACACCAAGTCTGGCGTGTCTATGATCATGCCAATTAGAGACAACAGAAGGAAAAATGCATGGGTGTTCTTGAAGCCATTGACATGGGAGCTTTGGGTGACAAGTTTTTGTTTATTCATTTTCGTGGGGTTTGTGGTTTGGGTTCTTAAGCATCGGATAAACAAAGACTTCAGGGGCCCTCCTTCCCATCAAATGGGATCGATCTTCTGGTTTTCCTTCTCAACCATGGTTTTTGCACATAGTAATTTCTCTTGCCTCTCTTTAGAAATAAAAATAAATAATTCAAAACACTAGCTTTGCCTATGATTTTCTAAAGCTAGAATATTATTTTCATAATGACATGGGATTTCAAGACAATATGCTATAGAACAACAAAAATTTGCAAGAAATGTGCCAAAGTACTAATTTATATGGCCTAATTGCATGTGTTGCATACTTGAATTATCAATATTTGGAGTCCTTTCCTAATAAAAATCCACAAACAATCCATGAGATTATGACTGTTGAGTCAATTTCATGATGGATTTCCAATGTCAACATTATATTGGAAATAAATATATAGAATTCACATTGATGATTCAACAATCACAAGTTTTATTTTATTTTATTTTTTATCAGGGGAGAAGGTTGTGAGCAACTTGGGTAGGTTTGTGGTGATCATTTGGTGCTTTGTTGATCTAATCCTGACTCAAAGTTACACGGCGAGCTTAACTTCAATGCTAGCAGTTCAACTGCTCACACCTACTGTTACTGATGTAAAAGAACTTATAAATAACCGGAAAAATGTAGGTTACCAAAAGGATTCTTTTGTTTATGGACTCCTGAAACAGATGGGATTGGATGACACCACGCTTAAGATATATGGCTCTCTAGAGGAATTAGATGAACTTTTTTCAAATGGGAGCATTGTTACTGCTTTCGACGCAATCCCCTACATGAAGCTCTTTCTTGCCAAATATTGCTTTAAATATACAATGGTCGCTCCAATATATAAAACATATGGCTTCGGCTTTGTAAGTAACCTATATCTCTCATTCTCTACCTAAAAGTTTCTTGAGGGTGTCTGTCTTATATATTTAATAACCTGCAGGTCTTCCCAATTCGTTCGCCACTATTACATGATGTTTCAAGAGCAGTCCTAATTGTAACTGAAGGGAACAAAATGTTAGGCATTGAGATAGCGTGGTTTAGGCAAAGCAATTGCTCAGACTCTAGCACCTCTGTTTCTTCCAACAGTCTAGGCCTCGAGAGCTTTGGGGTCTTTTCCTAATTGCCGGGATTACTTCACTTTCAGCTTTCATAATATTTATTGTTGTGTTTGTGTATAAGCATAAGCATGTACTATTGAGGCATTCCGATCCTAATGTCTCAATATGGGAAAAGATTGTAGAGCTAGCTAGACATTTTGACAACAAAGACCTCTCTTCTCATATTTTCAGAAAAAGTGAAGCACGAGACAAAAGTGGTATCGACATTGTGGATAGTATGGGTGCACCACAAGCCTCTCATAATGTTAATGCCCTTACAATTCCATTAAGCTTCTCACTTTTTGCCACCCCCAATTGTAATTGCCCACCAAGTCCATCAACTTCTTCAAACCACACAAATGGGAATTTTGCTTCTTTCGATGGAACTCCTTCCCGTGAATATGGAGATCCAATTTTGCAAGGGTAACGAGCACAAGTGGTGGTGCCAGACATTGGACTCACCAATCCAATTCAGGATATACAGAGAGTTATGAGTCCACAAATGAAAACCATTTATATTAATGTGTGATGATGGCATTGCCATATCTGATTGTATATTAATGTTGTAGTTGTACCTATGCATTCTGATTAAAATATAGTTAGCCTCCGTTTGGGAAGTGGGTTGGCTTTTTGGCTTTTGTAGCCTAGGGCTAAAAAGGCTGGTTTGAGAAGGGCTTTTTGACTTTTTGGCTTTTTGGTGAGGTGTCTTCATGTTAAATGACCAAACTGCCTCTGAAGTGCTTTTTACATGTCAGCTCATTGCTTTACATTCTCCACGTCAGCGTCATTGGACCGGAATTGTTTTTTTTGGAGGGGGGGTTTGGATTTGGCGTATTTTTATGGTGGCTGCAACCAAGCTCGAAAGGCCAAACTTCGCTTAGCATCCGATTTTGGTGAGTTTTTCTGTTCCTCCCTCGCACTTTTATGCTTTAGTTCTTCATTTCTTCGTTTCTGTTCTTCGGGTTCTTTGCTTGGGACCATTGGTGCTCCCCTTGTTTGCGTAGAACTTGTATACATTAGGAAAACTAAAATCGAAGGAACGAATGGGGTCTTTGAACCCCTGGTTTCCCTTAGCTTGAACGAATGAACTCCATTCTTGGGATGAACAAAACGAACACTAGGTAAAACCGAGCTAAATCCTCATTTAGATCCATAAACGAGACTTAGCCGAGCAAAAACTTTGTTTGAGTTCTCTTCTTGGGGCACCGACCACGCTGAAAGCCGGAACCGAATTAGGAAGGCCAAAATGGCCAGATAATCAAACCGAGGTAGAGTCGGGCCGGTCAAATGCCCCAGAAACCGTTCATCGAGCTAGAAACTCCACATAGAAGCCGTGCAATTTATGTCGCGCTAACCCTTGGACTGATTTCTTAACAATGCAGAATAAACTAGGACCAACCAGGCCCGTCCAGCATTACTTCTGGTGATGCTCAAAGTCTGAGCAAACACACAAAATTTTTCATCGAGATACGAACTAAATCACCCAATAAATAAAACCGGGATAAATGGAGAAATACCGGTTCATGGTGAGCTCTCCCGGTGCACTGGCCGAGTGACGTCCATCTAGAGCTGGCCAAGAAGGGAGATACCCCATGGGGCGAGCTAGATAAGTGCCCCTTCACGGTCGTGTCCATAATGGAAAGAGGGCTTCGCTTCCCGGTCCAGCCACTGATCTGTGAGTTTTTGAGGCAGACAAGACTGTGTCCGACCCAAGTCTCCAACAATACATACAAGATAATAAACGGTGTGGCCGAGCTGAATAGGAGACTCAGTCTTAATCTCGGCCTTGCCGAGATATTTCATCAATACAGCCTTAGCAAAAATAAAGGTGGCTTTTGCTAATATCTGAAGGTCAAGAAGGGCCGAGTAAAACTCATAAAGGGTAACCCGGATAATAAAACGAATGACGACGATTTCTTGTGGGTGTCCGGTCGTTATGAGAACGCCAAGGCGCCCATGCCGGGCTGGTACATTAGGAAAGACTTTGGGAGTGCTGGTGAGTAGCTCGGCAAACCGCATTGTCTTCTTTCTGCATTTTTTTTTTTTTTTTTTTGCTTGGCCGAATCTAACACTTCTTCTTTTTGCAGATTACAAGCTTTTGGCGGAAGACTACAACCGCGCTAACCAGGAAACCATCAGAGTTTTGCTGCGCCACCCAGCCAAGGAGTGAGAATCACCAAAGCTGCTCAGCTTTGAACCGACCTATCATTACACAGCGCCACGCAAGAGCAGGGTAACCGATTTTCTGCGTGCGCCCTCTCCAGAACCAGATCCAAGTCTTCCGCCGATCAAAGTCGTCCCACTGATGGCCGAGCAAGAAATGGCCAAGATCCGCGCAATTAAGTCAATGATCACTGGTGAGGCTAGCGACTCCCAGCCACCGGAGGCATCTGGGGGGACTTCCTCCACGCCGGTTGTGCCAGAAAAGGGGGTCGTGCTAGCTATGGCCAGTGAACAAGCTTATGGCCGGTCAAAGAAGAGGCAGAGGAAAGATATGGCCGGACAGCATCTGGCAGACAAGGACTCAACGGAGCAAGCTTTGACCGACTTGGGGGATCAAACCGATCAACCACTGTCTGAGCCATCCAAAAGCCCAAATGCCCCCCCGGTCTGGTCGCTCGAGTTCAAGTACAAAGGCCGGGCTATCTCTGCTACCGATTCAGTCTACGAGGACAAGGACTATTCTCTTGGTTTCAACATGACCAAGGGGCTGATCCTTTCCGCTGACATGAAGAAGCACGACGAGCTATCCGACCTGAAGGTGCTTCACTCGGCGGCAAAATCAATTGTGCTGGTAAGTTAAGTGACTCTTTTGGTCGTCAAGGTTTTGCTCAGTTTTTGAATTTTGACCAACTTCATTTGTTTTCAGGCCGCGCAAAAGAACTACTTGGCTTACGAGCAAATAATCGCCGTGCGGCAAAGTTTGCGAGATACAATTTCCGACAACAAGGCCAAGACGGCCGAGTTGGCTAAGCTGAAGGCCGTGCATGAGGCGGCAGAGACCGAGCGTAAGAAACTGAGCGAGCAATTGGCCCGGGCTGAAGAAGATAAGCAACGGGCCGTCTAGTTGACAAAAGCACGCTACCTCGCCGAGCTGCGCAAGCTTCGCGAAGCTCACAAGGCCGAGAAGGATGAGGCGGTCGATGATGCCGAAGACCGTGGGTATGCACAGGGAGAAAAGACTTACGAATGGCAGGTTCAGGCGACTAAGGACATCTTTTTCCAGTGCGATTGGAAAGCTGCCGTGGAAAAGGTCAACCTTGGTCAAGAAGCCGAGATGTTCCAAAATCCTCCCGCTGCCTTCATACTGCCCTACATGCAAGCATACGCCAGCGCTGCTCAAAAAAGACTCATTGAAGAGGCAAAGAAGGCTGCCAAGGAGGAAACTGCCGGCGCGCAACCTGCCAATCAAACTCCTCCTGAAGCTTCTAAGAGGGCCGAAGATGAAGGAGCCGAGCAGGGGGTTGTTGCGTGGAAAGCGCTGATGTTGAGGCCGAGGAAAGCTTGACCGAGCAGATAGTTGGCACTGCCGAGCAAACAGTTGACATTGAGCTAGATTGATATTCGACCGTTGTTGCTCTTTCTTCTTTTCGTTTGTTTTTGTTTTTGTTTTTTTTTTTGAATGTAATCGCGCTTAGCCCCACTTTTGTAACCAGACTTGCTCTATCAATGAAAATTCAACTTTTTGCCCGCCACTTATCTCTGTCTGGGCGGTTGTGATTGTCTCGGCTACAATGTGCCACTTTTTCTCCGATTCGAGATGTTTGTAAATTTTCTTAGGCTTTCAGTTCGGGCATGACATAAGTTGGGTAAGACGCCAACTTTTAGCTCAGCAACAAAGTTTGTGGGTGAGCGAAAGTCAACTTTGCCATTACATAACTTGGGCAAAAATGCCAACTTTTACAGGGGTGAGCAAAGTCAACCTGGTTCTTTGTAAGTCGGTCAACACGCCAACATTTCATTTGGGTGAGCAAAATCAGCTCGGTCAATTGGAAGTTTGGCAAGTTTCCAATATTTCATTTATGCGACAAGCAAAATCAGCTCGGCCAATTGGAAATTTGGCAAGTTTCCAACATTCATTTGGGCGAGCAAAATCAGCTCGGCCAATTGCAAGTTTGGCAAATTTCCATTGTCGCGGGTGGGCAGCAAAATCAGCTCGACCCTCAAACAAGTTGGTCAGAACGCCAACATCTCAATTAGGCGAGCAAAATCAGCTTGGCCCTCAAACAAGTTGGACAATACACCAACTGGTTGTACGGCTTGCCTCTATACCGATTAGAAAATGTTAGCTCGGGTGTGTGTAAGTTGGTCTTCCTGCCCCTAGCCTCTACAGTAGCCCAATATCCTTGTCATTTTACAGAAACTCATAATATAAAAAAGTAGGGCTATCTTTCATTACATGCCAGCGATTGCCAAAGGGCTAAAGGCACTACTACAAATATAGATAAAGATCACACTTTTTTGGTGTGATGTATGTTTTTTAATCACACCTTTTAAATTTTATTAAAGTGTGATCTTTAGGAGTGTGATTAAAAATGGTCATTTTTAATCACACTTTTTAAGTGTGATTAAAAATATTTAGATCACACCTTTTAAGTGTGATTAAAAACTTTAGATCACACCTTTTAAGTGTGGTTAAAAACTTTATATCACACCTTTTAAGTGTGGTTAAAAACTTTTAGATCACACCTTTTAAGTGTGATTAAAAACTTTTAGATCACATCTTTTAAGTGTGGTTAAAAACTTTTAGATCACACCTTTTAAATGTGATTAAAAACTTTTGATCACACCTTTTAAGTGTGATTAAAAACTTTATATCACACCTTTTAAGTGTGGTTAAAAACTTTTAGATCACACCTTTTAAGTGTGATTAAAAACTTTAATCACACCTGTGATAAAAAAAAATTGACATATTTAAAGAATAATCAATATTATTTTTGTACGCGCATTTCAAGAATGTAATACACACTATATATTATATTTTGAATCAACCATATATTGAATGAAATAACGTCATATATTTCATACATGAAAGTTAAATGTTTAAAAGTATATACAAAGAAATTAATAAAAAAAATTTAACTGTGATTACATACATTAAAAAATAAAAATAAAAAACTTGAAAAAACGAAATTCTTGAATTCTTTGACCATATTTTGCATCTCTCCAAGAAATTTCTGACCTGAAAATAAAAAAACAAATTAATTTAAAAACCGCTAGAAACATAGGAATACATTTACTAATTAATTTATAAACTTACATTTAGATCACACCAAAAATAATGTAATTTATCCAGTTGTTAAACTGCCCCCAATCCTTTCCCCACAGCCACCGAAAATGACATAATTATTTTGATTCTCCACACAAATATCAGTAAAACAACACCACAAAAGAAGACAATATGCAACAATGGAGTAAGGATCACATAAATGATAAAATGGAGTATTATATGGACAATCAAAATCATATGATATCAACATATAACCTACTAAAAACTATAAAACAAATAAGGATCAATAAAGCTTATTGGTCTTAAAAGCAGAAACCACATAGCCTGAATAATTACAAATTAGTATAGGAGCAATCCAAGTAGAGGAAATAATAAGAGCCCAATTTGAAATATGTGTGATTAAAAATTTAGAAATTGTATATTTTATATAAAAACCAATTTGAAATATTTTATACAATCACACCTATTTAGGAAGTGTGATTAAATATATATACATATATATAATCACACTTATTTAAAAAGTGTGATTAAAAAGTAGTAATGTATATATAATCACATTTTAATTACATTGTGTGATTAAAAAATATATAAATAATCACACTTTAATTAGAATGTGTGATTAAAAAATATATAAATAATCACACTTATTTAAAAAGTGTGATTAAAAAGTAATAGTGTATATATAATCACACTTTAATTAGAATGTGTGATTAAAAAATATATATATATATAATCACACTTATTTAAAAAGTGTGATTAAAAAGTAGTAATGTATATATAATCACACTTTAATTAGAAGGGGTGATTAAAAAATATATAAATAATCACACTTTAATTAGAATGTGTGATTAAAAAATATATATATAATCACACTTGTTTAAAAAGTGTGATTAAAAAGTAGTAGTGTATATATAATCACACTTTAATTAGAATGTGTGATTAAAAAATATATAAATAATCACACTTTAATTAGAATGTGTGATTAAAAAATATATATAATCACACTTGTTTAAAAAGTGTGATTAAAAAGTAGTAGTGTATATATAATCACACTTTAATTAGAAGGTGTGATTAAATATATATATATATATATATAATCACACTTAATTGAAAAGTGACATAAAAAATAAATATTATCACACTAAATCAAATAAAGTGTGATTAAAATATCAATCTAATTTTTTTTATCACACTTCCAATAAAAGTGAGATCTTTTTTTTTTTGTCAAAGTGTGATCTTTAACTATTTTTGTAGTAGTGAGGTTCAAAAAGCTAAGTAATAAAAACAATTACATCTCAAAAGTAAAAAAGCTTACGGTCTGGGGATCGCTTTGCCATCTAAGTCCTCCAGATGGTATGCCCCTTTGCCAGCAAAGCCTGTTACCTTGTATGGCCCTTCCCAATTTGCACCAAGTTTGCATTCGCCCGGGATTACCGTGTTGCCCAATACCTTTCTCAAGACCAAGTCTCCAATCTTGAATAGCCTTGGATGCACGGCCTTGTTATATTTCCGGGAGAGCTCCTGCTGATAGGCCGCTATGTGGATCAGAGCCCGTTACCTTCTTTCCTCAGCTAGGTCGAGCTCCAATGCCACCGCTCCAACGCCACCACTTCATTGTTCAAGTCTGGCTGAAAACTCTCAGACCAGATGGTGGGCATACCAATTTCCAGCGGGATGATGGCCTCCATGCCATAGGCCAAGGCGAATGGTGTCTCCCCGGTCGATCGCCTTGGCGTAGTGCGGTATGCCCATAGTACGTTAGGGAGTTCTTCAGCCCACTTCCCTTTGGCTTTCTCTAACCGCTTCTTCAGCCCATCCAGGATGGTCTTGTTTGAGGCTTCTGCTTGACCATTTGACTGAGGGTAGGCCGGCGTTGAGTTGTAGAACTCAATCTTTAACTCCTCGCAAAATCCCCGAAAGAGTTTCCCGTCGAACTGAGTGCCATTATCCGATATGAGGGCCTTTGTTATTCCAAAGCGGGTGATGACGTTTTGCCAAACAAACTTCTTCACATCTTTTTCCTTTATGGTTGCCAACGGCTCGGCCTCAACCCACTTGGTGAAGTAGTCAGTAGCAGAGATGAAGAACTTGCAGTTGCTTGGAGCCATTGGGAGTGGTCCTACAATATCCAATCCCCAGAGCGCGAACAACCAAGGACTTGTAAGGGGAAGCAATTCTCTGGCCGGCTGGTGGATTTGATGAGCAAATTTCTGACATTTTTCACACCTGCGAACATACTTCTACGCGTCCGCCTGCATGCACGGCCACCAATAACCTTGGGAAATCGCCCGGTAAGCCAAAGACCTGCCCCCAGTATGACTTTCGCAGATGCCTTCATGGATCTCATAGAGGAAAGCTTCCACTTTGTCGAGGTAGACGCACTTCAGATACGGCCCGGTAAAAGACTTCTTGTATAAGGCCCCAGATGGAGAGAGCCAAAACCGCTCTGATTTAGCTCGGATCTTGTTGGCCGATTTCTTCTCTTCTGGCAGAACTCTATCTTTTAGGAAGGCGATGATGGGGTCTATCCAGGATGGTCCCAGATCAGTGCAGAGTACCTTGGACACTTCTAGTTCCTCAATGCTTGGCCGAGGTAGGAATTCTATCATAAAAGGATTGGGGAAAGCTGTTTGCGTAGACGCAAGGCCGGCCAGTTCGTCAACTGCGTCGTTTTCTTCACAGTTGATTTGTTCTACTCTTATCGCGGTGAACTTCTTGATTTCTGCGCACACTAGCGCCTGATACTTGGCCATTCTTTCATCCAGCTTCATACTCCCCAGAGATCTGATTGACCACCAGCTTAGAGTCGCTGTATACAATAAGGGCTGACGCCTTCATTCTCAATGCACTTCTTAGTCCGGCAAGGAGGGTCTCATACTCCACCTCGTTGTTGGATACCGGGAAGCCGAGCGTAATTGCTTGCTCGACAACCAGCCCGGCCGGAGAAGTCAGCACAATACCCAACCCGGCGCCGTGTCTGTTGGAGGCCCCGTCAACGAAGAGCTTCCACATCTCGCCTATGAACAACTTCCAACAATCCGAGGGGTTTTGGGAGCTTCTCAATTCCAAGGTTCCGGTCGGTGCATTTTGGTCTCTTTCCCGTCTTGGTTCGGCTTATCAGTCGATGAGTTATCCGGCTGCTCCAGTTCGGCTGCCAATTGCTCTTCTTCCATTTGTGAGCTGACACTGGTTTCTGTTGCCTGAGCAACGGGCTGTGCCAAATCCGCACTGGCCAAATCAACCGGGCAAACCGGATGCATTCTAGGGGCAAACTCCGCCATAAAGTCGGCAAGAGCTTGAGCCTTGATCGCGGTGCGCGGTTAGAACTTGATATCGTACTGCCCCAATTCTACGACCCATTTCAAAATTCTCCCGGTAAAGTCTGCCTTTTCAAAGAGCACCTTAAGTGGAAACTCAGTCAGCACGACTATTGTGTGGGCATGGAAATAGTGTGCCAGTTTTCTGGAAGCCATCATCAGGGCCAGGGCCAATTTTTCTAGCGGGAGATATCTCAACTCCGTCGGGAGCAAGGTCTTGCTGACGTAGAAGATAGGAAGGTGCTGGAGGCCTTCCGCACGGACCAGGACGGTGCTCACTGCATGTTGAGAGACTGCCAAGTAGAGATACAGTTCTTCGCTCGATTTTGGGGTAACCATGATAGGGGCCGAGGAGAGGTACACTTTTTACATCGGCCAACGCATGGTCACACTCCTCGTCCCAAAAGAACTTGGTCTTCAAAGTTTTGAAGAAAGGCCTATAACGATCTGAAGACCGACTTATGAATCTGTTTAGCGGCTGCCATCCCGGCGAGATGTTACACGTCCTTTGTGGAGTTTGGGCACTCCAGCGTCTGTATCGCCTTGATTTGGGAAGGGTCGGCTTCAATCCCCCAGTTCGTGACCAAAAAACCCAGAAACTTTCCGCTACTCTTTACCACCATATCGTCGATGTAGGCCTCCATGGTGCGGCCTAGAAGGGGAGCGAACATCTTGGTTACCATCCTTTGAAAAGTTGCCCTAGCATTTTTCCGTTCGAACGGCATGACTTTGTAACAATATAGGCCTCTCGGAGTGGTGAACGATGTGATTTCTCGGTCTGGTTCATACATGGCTATCTGGTGGTAGCCACGATACGCATCCAGGAAGCTAAACCTCTAATGACCAGCGATGAAGTCCACCAGCTGGTCAATTCGTGGGAGGGGGAAGCTATCCTTTGGGCACGCACGGTTGATCATCTTATAATCAACGCACACCCGCCACTTGCCGTTCTTTTTTGGAACCACCACCGTGTTGGATATTCACCGAGGGTATTGCACTTCTTCTATTGCCCCCGCTTCCAACAAGTTCTTGACTTCTTCCGCCACTACCTCGGCATGGTGCAAGGCCGAGCGGCGTGTCCTCTAGATGATCGGCTGTGCATTTGGGAAGACATTCAACTAGTGGCAAATGAAACTGGGGTTAACGCCAGGCATATCGTAAGGCGTCCATGCAAAAGCCTCCATGTTGGATACCAAAAAGTTGAGATAATCGAGTCGTTCGGCGCTAGACAAAGATGATCCCAAGAGAAAGAACTTAGCTGGATCGTTCTCATCGATGCGCACCTCCACCAAGTCTTCGACCGATTTCTCCTCGGCCTTTCTTCCTACGTCTTCAAGGACTTTTTTTCCTTCTAGTCCCTTTATCATCTGAACAAACCCTTTAGCGGCCTGGCTGCCGTTCACCGCAACAAAGCACTGTTTTGCCATCACTTGGTCTCCGCAAACCTCTTCTATTTGCCCAGTCGGTGCCGGGAAGTGCAGAACCTGATGGTAGGTCGATGCTACTACCTTCATGGCGTGCAACCAGCCCCATCCCAAGATTAAGTTGTAGGTTGATGGGACCTTGAGCACCCAGAATTCAACTTGCTTTTTGACCGAGCCCGCCTTGACTGGCAGTATGATCTTTCCTACCGGCCATTCCGGCTGAGAGTTGAAGCCAACCAGAGGAGATGTCGCAGGGGCCAAGTCCTTCTCTTGTAACTTCATTTGCTTGAATGCGTTGTAATACATGATCTCGACTGAACTCCCCTGGTCGATCAAGATCCTCTTGTTGTCGAAGTCTTTAACGTAGAGAGTCACTACTAGAGCGTCATTGTGGGGCATCTGAATTCTCTCCAAGTCCTTACTTGAGAAGGTAAGGATGTCCCTTTCTTCGGTTTTCCCTTTCTTCACAGCGGGCTGAACGGAGAGCACTTCCCTCATGTGCTCAGCTTTCTTGATCATTCCTCTTAGCTCGCAGACCCTTGCCGGTTCGACGATGCCATGGATGACATTGATTATGCCTTGGGGCGTTGCCTCCAGGGAGGCTATGCCGTTTGGCTCGGTTGTGCCCGGTGGAGCAGCTTTCATACCTCCATCTATGTATTGGTCGAGGTGTCCCGCCGCCACTAACTCCTCCAAATGTTGTTTGAGCGGCAAGCAGTCCTCCGTTCGGTGCCCCCGTTCCTCATGGAAAGTGCAGCAATATCTTGAGTTGAAACCTCTCTGTGCGCTCCCCAACTTGGCCGGCCAGCGGATGAAAGGCTCACCTCGGATCTCACTCAGGATGTGATAGATAGGGATTTTAAAGACCGTGGTGATGCCGATTCGCGCCTTCAATTTTCTCTTGGCATCTTCCGCCTCGTCACGAGGAGCGTTAGCTCGGTCGCTTCTGCAACCTTTGTTCTTATCATCATGGCTTGAACCACGACGTTGCTCTTTTGATCGGTCGTTCGGGCAGTTGTCCTCCTGCCCAACTGAGTGAACCTTCCCCGCAACCCTTCCATCCACAGCGACCGGATTAACCTTCTCGATCGCGGAAGCAGCATCTTCCTCCACACGAATGTGTTCATTGATCCGTTGCATCAAGGATTCCACGGTTGTGGGCTGGTGCATTGTAAGCGAATCTCGCAGTCTATGTCCGACTGGGAGACCCCGCTTGTATTGAGTGATCGCCAAATTGGTGGGGTAGTCAAGGATCTCGTTGTAAGTTTCCCAGTACTTCGCATTGTATGCCTTCAACGAACCCCCAGACTCCATCTTGACGCCTAGAAGATGGTCGACCTCCTTCGGTGTTCGAGTGTTGGTTTTGAATCTGGTGACGAAGGTCTTCGCTAATTGCTGCCACCCCTCAATACTCCCATCCGGAAGCCTTTCGAACCATTTCAGGCCCAGTTCTCCTAGGCTTGCTGGGAATATCAGGCACATCAAGGCGTCATTCCGCCGGTGACCAGCCATTACTTGCCGGTAATGACTCGCGTGCATGTACGGATCCGTTTTGCCGTCGTACAAGGTGAACTTAGGCTGTTGGAATCCGACAGGGAGTGGTGTACTCTCAATTTCTGGAGACAGCGGCGTAGCCGTAAGTCTCGCCAATTCTTTGTCCACTAGCGCAAGGACCACTACCCTGGGCGCTGGCATTGCCACTTCCTCACTACAATGGATTTGGGTGCTGAGCCGCTGCAACGCCAGCAATCTCTGAGTCTCTCTACAGTGCGCCCTCTCCTCCAACACGTCCCTCAGGTCTCCGGAACGGGTAGAAAAAGAGTATCGCGACGTCGACGATGGGCGCGAGGAGCAGTAAGTGCTGTCGCGAGTGAGGGACCTGCCTTCCCTTGGGTCGGAGTCTCCAATCCCGTAGTTCCTAGTGATAGAGAGAGAGTGCGTCCTGTCTTGGCGGCGACTGCTAGAACGAGGAGACGGGGTGCGCTCACTGAGGTTGCCCTCTCCAGTAACACCCTTCCCCTTAACCTGGCATTTCAGTATCTCCATCTCAGCCGCCATCTTGCGAATGAGGGCATTCTGGTCTTTGAGTCTGTGCTCCAGGCGCTGTGCGCGGGACTCCCCCCGCCGTCGACGGCCCTCTGAACTCTTCGAGCGACTAGTACTCCTCCCGCGTTTGTCTCGTGCACCTCTCGAAGAAGTCTCGAGGCCCGCCATGGCTGGAACATTCGGTGGGCCTTCCCTCCGTCGAACAGATTCTGGTGTGACACCATCGACGACGGACAGTGGAGTTTCGTCGTTGTTAGCCATGGAAACGGTCGAAGAAGCTTGAAGAGAAAGGTTTGAGTATCAAAGTTTTCCCACTGACGACGCCAATTGTACGGAGGTGAAATATCCTTTACTTTCCGTACTCTTTGAACTCAAGCTTCATGTAACGACGCCTAACCTGAAAACAGAGAAACGGTGAGCTGCCCGGTGGTGTGTCGCCGGATAGACCCTCCGACGATCAAGTCAGATCACTTGGAGAAGAATACGCTTTTAGAGAGAGAGAGTTGTTCAGATAGCATACCTCCAACGTTCCCCTTCCATCCCTTTTTTCTAGGCTGGCCATGCAGCCTCCGGGATTGTGCGTGCACTACCTCTGCTATCCTCTCCTGGACAGGTGGCAGTGCTCGCCTCTCACCACCTTACGCGTGTAAAGGCCAAAACCTCCAAGCTGTACGTATGGAACCGCCAAACGGTATTGACGCGTGCCAGGAGTGGATTTCCCTTCCGTTTTACCATTGGTCCAGGTGGCACGCCCTACCGGGATATCATAACCGACTTATTCCTTGGGAAGAAACAAAACCACGACAACACAGCTGAGGTGCGTCGCCCCATAACCGGGCTGACTGCACGCTTGGTGTATCGCACGCCAAACCGGTCTAAAATCACCTCGGGTCATTCTCTGCTCGGTCCAGACACAGCATTGTAGATCCGAGCGAACGACTAGCCGAGTAACAACTCGGCCTGGCATAGGCACGACTGCTATGCTCCGGTCGACAAATATAGCTCATCCGGCATGACCGGCCGAGGAGCTACATCAACCAAGCAAACAGCGCTCGCCTGGTCCGCCATAGTTCGAGCCGTCATAGCTCAGTCATGCTAGTCCGGTGCAAATCTCCCTCTCAAGTAGTGACAGCCACAGGGTGAGGGTGGGAGTCGCGAGCAAAAGAGAAAGGGATTGGTGACAGGAGGAGCTGTGAGAGAACCACGCCAGTGGAGGATAAAGGTGATGAGAGTCTAGGGTGGTTGCTGGAGGTGATGGTGGCGGCAGTGTAAGGAGAGAAGATAGAATTTGATTTTTGACATTTTTAACAATTTGATTTAGGGACATAATGATATTAAAAAAAATTATCAAAAGTTGAGCGTGTAATAACATTTTTGAATTGCATTTAGAGATTCCAAATATATGACTTATGGTAGTTATTTTATTTTAAACATAACTTATTATGATCATAATTTATAAATATATCATTGTCACATGATTACAATAAGTGGAATTAGTTTTGTTTGATAAACAGAAATTTGATGTTGTGGTTGGAGATGTTACAATTAGAGCTAACAGGTCCAAGTACGTGGAATTTACACTTCCATACACAGAATTAGGGTTGACAATGATAGTGCCTTTCAAAGAGAAGAATTACAAAAATGCATGGTTTTTTTTGAAAGTCGTTGACTTGGGATCTATGGGTAACAAGTACTCACTTCTTTGGGTTCATTGGTTTTGTGATTTGGATTCTTGAACATCAAATTAATGATGATTTCAATGGGCCTCATCTGCATCAAGTCACCACCAGGGTCTAGTTCTCTACCATGATTTTCTCTCACAGTATTTCTCTCTCTCTCTCTCTCTCTCTCTCTCTCTCTCTCTCTCTTCCTTCTTCTTCCCCTGTATTTTTACATACAATTAATGAATCCTTCTTTAAAAATAATAATAATATCTAGAAAAATTATGGAACAATTTGTCTCAGAGTACACTAAGACGGTCAAATTGGGTCCATGGGCTCACCCCTAGCCCTTGTATAGTATTTTGATCTATTCATTTTATAAGTTTTTTATGTACATCATTTATGAAAAAATAAGATTAAAAAATGATAAAATAATATAATTATTATTACATAAAGGCCTACAAAATATGAACTTATTGCCCAATTGGATAGTCTAAGGGGTTGTTTGGAATGACCTAAATAAGTGTACTTTTTGTCTTTTTACAAAAAGATGTGCAGAAAAGCAGAGAGGTGATGTGATGGAAAAAAAGATAAAAAGATGGATTATTTTGTAGTAGCCAAACTTGGCCTAAGTCAAGGTGATTTCAAAAATTGTGTACCCAAATCCATTTTAATAGTAGTAATGTTAAATATTTGTTAGATTTTCTTATTATCCTAAACTAAATAAGATTATTAATGTTATATTATTATAGAGGAGAAAATAGTAAGTAACTTGGCGAGGTTTGTGGTGATCATTTGGTGTTTTGTGATCCTAATTTTGACTCAAAGTTACACTGCTAGCTTAACCTCACTGTTGATAGTTCATCAACTAGAGCCATTGATTACTGATGTGAGAGAGCTTATAAATAAAGGGGAATCAGTTCGTTATTCAAAAATCTCATTTGCTTATGAACTCTTAAAATGAATGAACTTCAGTGATTCTCAACTTAAGGGCTATAATAATGTGGCAGAAGACTTGGATGTTGCTTTCTCGAATGGGAGTATCGCTGCTGCTTTTGATGAAATTCCTTACTTGAAACTCTTTATTGGAAGGCACTGCTCAAAATACACCATGGTTGCACCTACCCATAAGACAAGCGGCTTTCGCTTTGTACTCTCTCTCTCTCTCTGTCTCTCTCTCTCTTGCATGGTTTTTAAATATGGCTAGCTGTCTCATATATTGGTTTCGCCAATACCAATATTTAAGATTAAGACTCGTGATTCACAACCAATAGGACCAATTTATAGTTGATACAACTGATTTGGCTACTATCATGGTTTTATATAATGGCATGGGAAGACATATTAATATCAGTTGTAACAAAATGATATCGGGAATATCGTACTATACATATTGAGAAAATCTGGTGTTGCAGTCGTAAATTTTTTAAAATTATTTGCTGAAGAAAATAACTTTATAGGTCCCAAATTATCGGCTTTCTTTGTATAGTATCAGTATTGGAATAACAAAAAATCTAATACATTTTAGCCAATATTACAAAATAGTATTTTTGGCATGCGTTAAATCGTTGTAGCCATTTTTTTTTTTTTTTTTTTTTTGCAAAAGGTATTTGGCAACAACCACTAATCTAATACATATTGGTTGATCAATATAATTTCATACTATTGTTGATTCTTTGCGGGTGGAAAAAAAAAAAAAAACCGATATATTACCCGATATATTACACTTGATACTCTCGATATATACCAATGATTCATCTATTTAAGACCTAGGTTTCATGTGCATATAACTTGTGTCACCCAGCTTTCTGATACCCTGATTGATTATTTTACTAGGTGTTTTCAAAAGGTTCCTCTTTTGCACGTGATGTATCAACTGCAATCTTGAATGTCATTGATGAAGATAAAATGTCTAAAATAGAAAAGACTTGGTTTGGGCCAAATAATAGTAGTCCAGACTCTAGCACTATGGTGTCTCCTACTAGTCTAAGTGTTGGAAGCTTTTGGGGGCTATTTCTCATAGTTAGAGTTGCTTCTTCTTTTGCTCTCATTATATTTATGGCTATGTTAGCTTATGAGCATAGGGGTTTCTTGGTGCACTTGGATCTAAAAGCTTTGTGGAGAAAGTACATTCTCAAACATGAAGACACTGTCACTGATAACCACCAAGATCAAACAAGTCCATCATCGTCAGCCTTGTCAATTGCTCCATCACCGCCTACTCAATGCTCTCCTGCTCAATCAATTGTTTCAGATGACACCGATGAGACTTTCATTCATTTCGAAGATCAAGAAACTCCGATAGTTGTCGCGGATTCTCACAATCCAAATTCAGTGAGGCAAACACCATTATAGATTAAGAGACATTGAGAAACCAATCATCATTTATCACATGATGACTTTCAAAATAATGAAACATGTTTGTGTGTAACTTTCAAATAAAAGTGTAATAAATGACTTTCAAAATTGAAAAACATTATCGATTAAACAATGAATGACTTAATGATTAATGTATTTTATGTTTAATAAATTAAAAAACTTGAGGAAAAATATGTCAAGGCTTTGAAAGCCAAATATCTCACAACCTACCACCCCCCTCCCCCCAAAAAAAAAAAAATGATTGGAGGCATTTGGATCAATGCAAGTGAAGAATAAAAGAAATAACTTCCAACACTTTCCTCTAAAAGAGGGTCATAGTGCTCTCTCAAAAGTTTTTAAATTTATTATATTTAATTTTCTTACTAAAAATTATTTCTATCACCACACTAATATTGTCAAATCAGCAAGTTATTTGCATGGTATGATATGACGGACGCTAAATGGTGAATGTTTAAGATTAAAATTTAAGCTCTCGAGTTTAAGTCATTTTAAAACTTCATTAAAAATTTATTCAATTATTAATTTTAATATTTTGAAATTAGTCGAAATATACATAAGTTAGCATAGATACCCACTTACCAAAAATAAAATAAAATGATGGACCACCATTACTCATGGGTCATATTTAGGGCCTGCTTGTTTGGTCGCTTCAACGGTTAGACTAGAGTAGGATTGCTGTGGGTCCCACTCACAACATGTTTGATGTTGTTTAGGAAAGTCGGCTTCACTGTCTGGGCGGTTTAGTAATCCCTCTCAATAGGGGGATTAGCTTGGCTGGGAAATAAGTAGGATGAAGAAAATAGTAAGCGGCTTTAGTCTATTTGATCATCCGCATGGATGTCCGTTGGGACGTCTGCGGGTACAGTACATTTTCTTTTTTTTACAAACATAGTTGGCCGGCCAAAAAAACATTCGGCCGGACAAAAAAATATCTAGCCGGCCAATTATATATATATATATATATTTTTTCTTTTTAACAATCCTAAGTGCACCTTTTGTTTTAATATTTATTTTAATTTTTTTTAATATAGAAATAATTTTTTAATTTATTTTATTTAAATAATTTAACAATCCCATCATTAACCATATGCCACACTATTATCAAAACAAACACACTTTTAACCTAATCTTCTTACTAACAATCCCCATATTAACAATCTCTTTACTAATCATGCTTGCACTAACAATTCCCTTCAACCTAATCTGCCAAACAAACGTGGCTTTATGATTTGAGAACATGCTAACTTTTTGACTTTTTTTTTGTTAAAATATGAGATGAAAAAAATTATTATATTTGTGATATTTTTTAACTTTTTACACCAAAAAAAAAAAAAAAAGAGCAAAAAATAAAATGGAAAGAAAATCTTCAACTTCTTATATAACTTTTTAACTTTTTTAATAATTTTTTAAATTTTTTACTATTTTGGAAGTTTCTAACCAACCCATAGTCTTGTTTTGAGAGGACATTGAGGTATATTATAGATATACATAAGACAATATAAATCGATACTATTATTACATTCTCACATACAAAAAAAGCCTGGTATATTGTATGATATTTGAAGATGTACACACTCGTATGAGTGTTTGAATTTGACAATTACAAATCTATGAATATAGTTTAATTTAAGAGAGAAATTGGTAAAAAAAACTCACTCTAGTAATTGTCTAAGGTCTAGTGAATATTTTTTTTATTGGTGAGAGGTTCATCTTTTGTGAAATAGTTTGGTGAGAAGTCTAAACCGATATTTTGTTTTCAGTTTTATCCCTTAATTTATCTATTGACTCCCGTTGACTATCTGTTCAAATTTTATATCTATCTATTGAAATTTTTTCATATTTGTTCAAAAATTTTCCTATCTATTCAATTTTTTTTTGTATTTGTTCAAATTTTTTTTAATTTTTTTTCTCCTTTATTTGTTTAAAATTTTACTATTTGTTGCAATCTTTTGACTATTTGTTCAAATTTTTAACTATATGTTCAAAATTTTCCCCTTATTTGTTTAAATTTTATTATCTGTTTAATTTTTTTCTCTGAATTTGATCTATCTAAGTTCTATCTGTTCAATTTTTTTATCTATTGAAATATGAAGCTAAACAAAATCCTATATGTTGAGCCAAACCAACTCTATCTCTTGTAATACCAAGCCAAACCAAACCCTATATGTTCAAATTTCTATCTGTCTCTCCCTCTCCCTAGCTGTTGCAATATGTTTCATTAGCATTATCATTATCAACAACAACAACAACAACAGATCTGAACAGATAAACACAAAAAAAGATACAGATAGAAAGAGAGATACAGAGTAGGGTAGATCATCTATCCGTGTTCAAAAACAACAACTACGAACAGCTTTAAATTTGCATTTAAAAAAAAAAAGATTAGAGAGAAAGAAATCACTCTTCATCCATCATTAAGCCTTAGTCCATCATTTTCGCTATAAAGGCCAAGCATCTTAGTGATAGCTGTTGAAACCACATATTCACACCCAAAACAGAATAAGAACAAAATCTATATATAAATATATACATATATAGAGCCAATAACATAAGATCAAACAAAAAGAATAACATATATAACATAGATGTTTATGTATTCAATGTATATACACGCATACGCACACACACTTTTATATATAGAGTGAGAAGTTTACCAAGGTTACTGATAGACACATGGGTGCGACGAATGAATCCTATCGCCACGGTCGACATCCAAAATTATAGTCAAATTCCAATATATGAGGAGGATTGAGATCGAGATCGAGAGCTAGAGCTAAAGCTAGAGCGAGATGTGCAAGTGCGCTGAGCCGCTGTGTACTGCCGATGGAAGTACCCTCGCCGCTGTGTGTTAAGAGAGAAAGAGATGAGGTGTGGGTCTACAATTTGTGTGGATCGCTCACGGATCTGCATAGTATTAGAGAAAATGGATTTTTGGTGACTTTGGTTCTAACTTTGGTTTTAGATTTTTTGTAATAAGATTTTTACATCACAAAAAGAATGACCAAAAACCATTAGGGATTAAATGTGAAATTGTCTCATAAAGTTGGCCTCATGAATAAGAGATTTAGAATGATGATTAATCATTTTACACACGTTTTAACCATGAGAGACACATGGCCTAACCATGAGGAATACATGACCTTAATAGTGTTTTAGACCATAAGGGACACATGGCGTTAATAGTGTCTTAGATCATGAGACATGCATGACCTAACCATGAGGGACACATGGTTTTGGATGCCATGAGGTACACATGGCCTTGCCATATGTCTTGCCAAAGATGCCTATATAAGGGCATGCTCAACATTGTGAATTTAATCACAAAAAAAGCTAAGTTTTCTCATCATCTTTTCCCCATTGTGTACAAAAGGAGACCATCCTCTTTGGTTAGAGTACAAAATTTTTTCTCTTATATTATAATCAGTCTACTCCTATAATATATTCTTCCTATGTAAGAGAGTGTTGCCATTGTCAATTCGCCAGAGCTAAACAGAAGGTGCTTCCGCGTTCATGAGTTCTAAACTGTCATATCTTGGGAGACATACGCCGGCATAACTCCAGCACCTACGGTGAGGCGACGAATCTATTTTAAGGAGATTGTGATATCATACAAGCTTTGGTTTGCTTTCTTTTCTTATCTTAGTATTTTAATTTGCTATATGTATTTCTGTTCATTAAGATGTGATATCCTATGAATCTTGCTCTGTGGTTTTTCCAATTTAATTTACCACGAATCTATTTATTTTATTTAATTCACACAATTTTTACAACATGTAGATCGACTCAGATCTTGGCCTATAGCATTAAGATTTATGTCGGCGAGAGAAGAGGCAACAGCGGGGAAGTGGGAAGGGCTGTCGACAGCGGCGATGGAGTCCGTCGGAGAGAGAGAGTGCCACGTCCCAAACCCGCTCCTATGGGTTTAGCACCGTAACCGGCCAGTAATCCGTGATTACCGAAGGCCTGCTTAACAGTGGAACAGTAAACAGAGTACATGGGCTGGCGGAAGCCAAAACAGTAATTTAAACAATGTCCAATGAGCTGTGACAGTCTGTATGCAAAAAGACTTTCATACATATATACAATCAGTGCAAAACAGTATGTACAACATACATGATCATCAGGATACGGACCCAATCCTTATTAAGGCAATGCAGTACGAAGATCATTCAATCTATACATTATTACAAAACAGAGGCAAAAAAAAAAGAGGGAAACTAAAACACCCCATAGCCTTGACTTGAACAGTACTGGAACCTCGAGGTGAGGCACAAAGGTTGGCTTGACAAAACAGTGCTTAGCCTGACGCCTCTAGCAGCGGTCCGGTGCCTAAACACCTACATAAATATATGAGCAGTGAGCTAAAGCCCAGTGAATAACATAATGCGCAAAAAGGTTAAGAATGAATGTCCTTACAGTAATGAAAACAGTTCATTAACTCAGTATTTCAGTCGTTCAATCATAACAGTCATATGTGGTACATCCATTAGCATAGCAGTACAATAAACAGTAGGTCTTAAAAGATCGAACAGTCAGTGATGGCCATCATAACAGTAAACAGAAGTTTCAAGATAGGAACTAACAGAGATCTCTGTAACAGTAACGGTAACAGTAATTACTAAGGATGCCACAATACAGTTCAGAATAGAAGACATACATTCGTTCAGTTAACAGTAACAATTCAGAAAGCAGTACAGTTTAACCATTCAGAAGATATTCATATTTGAACATATCTTTACACAGTTGTTACTCACAGAGTTTTGGGCTATAGATAAGCTAGAGCGCGTCCTCAGATGCCAACCCTACACAGTTACATAATGAACACACACTAAGTTCACATTCGGGAATCAAAGACTTAGGCCCTACTCAGACTTGGTGCGGTTTCTACATCTATATCCTCTTTAAGATGCCTTAAACATGCCCTAGGAATGCCTAGGATGGAAAGAGGATGCAAAGATGCACTTTAAAAATATTTTCAGAATTTTTAGAAAAACAGGGTCTCGCTCGAGCGTGTCTTTCCCCGTTCGAGCAGAAATGTAGACAAACGTTCCCCACTCGAGCGTCACTTTCCATGCTCGAGCGGACTGCAAAACATGGCAAAAGTACTGGATGTGTGGAAATCACACTCGATTGGGCGCTCGACACCCGCTCGAGCGTAAGACACAATGTCACGCTCGAGCGTAAATTACCAGCTCGAGCGGACTGTAAAACACAACAAAATGCTGGGAGCACGATTTTCACGATCAAACGCCAGTAACCCCGCTCGAGCGTGAGTTCAAATCTGGAATTTCCAGATTTGAACCTCAAGCTCAAATTCAACTTCAAATGTAGCAAATTCGATTCCTTTGGGCCCATTTCCTGGAAAACACTTGTAAATATATAGTATGACATGATTTAAAGCTCAATTATAAAATCAAGGCCCAAAGGTGAGGGAATTAAACCAATTCAAACCAATACTCAAGAACATAACTCAAACATGACATGCATGAATTTAAACCAATTCAAAACTTCAATTACTTGGCTCAAAAGAGCCAATCTTTACAAAAACATGATGATTTCATAAACCTTAGCTAGAACTTGGACATGCAAGTAACAATTTCCATAGAAAACAACTTTAATTTCAATAATGTATACATGCATGCATGGTTTAAGCTTCAAATCAACATTATAAGGCTCAATCTAGGCTTAGATCACTAAGGACACAAGAATCATGCATTAATCAATTCAAAAACAAGTTATAAGAAGGTGGATGTTCTACCTTAAGTCTTCAAACTCAAGAATGGAAGCTCACATATGCAAAACCTTATCAATTTCTTCAAGTTTCCAAGCAATTCAAGATGAATTCACTCTAACTTCCTATTCTCTCTCTCTAGTCGGCTATATACTTAAGAAATGGTTGATGAAATGTACCAAAGCGATGCAAGCAAATCTCAATATGTCCTATGTAGTGGGCCACTAGTGTGGCAAGGTGCTAAATAACGCAACTCTTGCAATGAGCTTATTTAATCTAATTTAATCATACCGAATCGAATTTTCGATAAATTTTACCATAAAATCACATAAATTCTAATGATCATAAAACATCAATCGATTTCAGATTCGGTCGCCGATAAGGCCTTCAATTCGCAATTTAAAACATAAAACATGGACAGATAAGTTTAACAGTCAACAGATAGATATGCATTTAAACAGATATACTCAATCAATTCAGTCCCAATTTTAGTCAGTCAGTCAATGAACAGGCTTAGTCTCAGTTTAGCAATAATCAGTAGGGTTATCAGTAAACAGTGGTAAGGGTTATTACACAGAGAGAGAGAGAGAGAGAGCAAAGGCTTCATTCTCATTTGAAGACGACATTGACATGTCCGTCGCCATGAAACAACGACGTTCGCCACCGTGCTCATCAGAAACCGCTAACGGCAACACCTCTGTTACGAATAGTGTTGTGGAGAGAGAGAGAGATGAGAGGGAAGAGTGAGATGAGGGCTACAAGAGTTAGGATGTGAAATGAATGTATACCGTGTATAATATATATATATATGGGTACTTTGGTCATTTTACACGAATTTGTCCTTATGGTTAAAATATTTCTTCAGCGCCTAAACTTACCGACCCAAAAAAATAAAAATAAAATAGAATTTATGACCAAATGCCCTTAATGTAACAATTACAAAATGATATTTTAGAGTTCGTTTGGGTGTGGGTTGGCTTTTTGACTATTTTAGTTTAGGGCTAAAAAGTCTCGTTTGGAATAGGCTTTTTGGCTTTTTTAACTTTTGTGAGAGAAAAAATAAAATGATTATGATTTTGATGTGACATTTTATTTTATTTGACTAAAATATCTATTTTGTCTTTTTATGATTATTTTAACCAAAAAGTCTTCTTTTAACTTATACGAAACGAAGACTTAATATAAATATTTCTCAATGAATGAGTGACTTAGTAACGCTAGCTATATTATCTTGTTCTGAAAATTTTCTTCTACATTGTTATCTTGAATCATGACCTCAACTTCTTTATTTAAAAAAAAAAAAAAACTGAAAAGAAAGACCTTGACTCCTTTCTATTTTTTATTTTTATGGAAAAGACCTTGACTTAAAATCAACTAATTTTGCGTTCAGGAATTTACTGAAAAGCCAAAACTATAAATGTTTAATTGTCGGTCGGGACATGTCATTTGTTTGATGAGAAATAAAAATATATACATATATCAAAAATTTGAGTAGTTAGAACTGAATTTACTACTGTGGATGTTGACAACTATAAAATTATCATTGTTTAATTAATTAATTAATTAATTTCAATCACGAGCTTGATTTCTTTGATTAAGAAAATAAATAAAAAATAAAATGACGACTTAAAATCCTTCACAACAACTTTAAATGCGTTATAAAATTTGTTTTTAAGAATATACTTAAAGAATAATATTAGGAATTCTAAATGAATTATCAAATGTTTTATATGATACTAACATAAGTGTGAGACTCATACCTAAATAAGACCCATACTTAAATAAATATTATGTAAAATATTCGATAATTCATTTATAGTCTCTAATTCATTTATAAATTTACACTCAAAAAACAAAACTGTAAATTTCTAATTGTAGGTGGGCCCAATTAAATAGCAACTATAAATTTATCTTACTTTAATTAATTAATTTTAATCTTTTAAATCATCCTCGTACGAACCTTGTTAGTTGGACCAAATAGGATAAATAATTTACCCTCCGTTTATTTGGGGAAAAAATAAATATAAAATCATGTTATTGTACTTTTTTTGATAACATGTTCTTGTACTTTAATACCATAAAGATCAACTGGAGACGGAAAAAAATAATAATAATAAAGGAAATGATACAGAATTCTAAATTTTTAGAGTTTTAAATAAAAAGAAAAAAAAATGGTACAAACGTAACAAAAAAGAAAAAAAAAGTACAAACATCCCATAATGAAGATCAACTCATTAGAGCTCATCTAAAGCTTTATATTAGAGCTTTCAATCTTTTTGCTAATAATAATTTATCAATAATCTGTTGAGATCGCATGATTGTCTCCGTTGCCTTGAGAACAAGTGACGAATATAAAATCATACTTTTCAACCAACATATATATATATACATATCTAACAGAATATTACCCTTTCAATATCATTATTTATTAATAGATCGACATCTGATATTGTCCAATATCACTTCATACATAAAATAATTAATAGTCGATCCGTACAATGCACGTATTATTATTATTATTATTATTATTATTATTATTATTATTATTATTATTATTATTATATTTGATGGTACTATACGTGTTATAAAAAAATAATTTTAATTTTAATTTAAAATTAAAATTAAAATTAAAGTATGATTTAATTATTTATTTTGGTAATATTGGCACTATCATTCTATAAAATTATTACTTAAATTCTTATATATATTAATTTTAGTTAAATTATTTGTGTAATTTGATAATTTTAGTTCTATCATATTATAAAAGTGTAATTATCATATAATAATTTTATATGATATATATTAAATTATAAAATAATAAAATAAATATTCATTTTGATATTAAAAATAATAATTAAATTAAAAGAAGAATTAGTAACATAAAATTAAAAATAATTCTAGCCTTACACTGATTAGCATAATGTCTGGTTGCGCCACATTTGTATTAGGTAACTGTAGATTTATCTTTCTTTTGTCGATTTCTATTTACCTTTTGTATCCTTTCGTGATTTCTTTTGGTTCTGGTATTGAGGTTTTTGTGGTGTTAAGATTTTTAGAATACGATTTTCGAGAGTGTCCGTTATACGATTTTCCATACCGCTGTCGTTTAACTTTGGCTAGAGACTGGATTTTGGTATCAAATGCAAACTGATCGCAAAATTCTCCAAGTTCTTTGCGTCCAATTAAATTCTGTTTTTTCATAAGTGTTGAAGTTTAAGGTCATTATATAGCGAAAGACCTTTTCTACAATGATGCCAATAAGTTGGCCATAAGTATACTGGTTGTAAGGAATTTTGCCATTATGGCGATCCTGAAGCTTTTTACGAATTTTTTCGGTAAAAAGGTTGGGAAGACCATCAATAAATTTAGCCTTCCAATGGTCATTGTTAGCGTCAATACGCTGCATAACGTTAAGCATAAAAACATTTTTATACCAACAAAAATGGGTTAAAGATGGACATCTAAGGTTCTGTAAAAGTTCTCTACTGCAGTCACTGGTAGCTATATCGGGTCCTACAAAGTGATGTAAGATGGTCTGGATAAGAGTATAGACATCATCCTCATGTTGTCTAACTGTACCGATAATGGGATCGGTTTCAATTTTAAAGGAATTAAGTATTTCATTCTGTTGGGTAGGAGTGAGGACATTATCCCATCATCCTCTGAGAATACCGGTTGTGGAGAAGTGGTTTGGAAATACTCTTCAGATCCTGGGAGACGCTAGTAATCCTCAGCTAGCCACCTGAAAAGATATACACACTCCGATCGGGGTGCCGAAATTAGCACTCCGACGGACAAGTTAGTTCAGACACTCAAGATAGCTTGTTTACTAAGTTTTGTGAAGTGATTTTTACATACATTTCTAACTCTGTGGCTCTTGTATTTATACTTGCTTTCTGGGCCTCGGGGCTTGAGCCTACTTTCATCCCATTCCCCTTTTATTCATTCGGAGCTACTGACCTCCGTCTATTCGGCTTTCCGAACGTATTCGGCGTTCTAGTTACGCAATATGAAGCCGAATAGTATCTGATTTCTGGGGTACGCATCTTCCGTCTCTTCTACTTATTCGGCTCCCACAATTGCCCCCCAAGCACTTCACCGACGAAAATTGGCTGGAGTGCTTGGCTTCGAATTTCGAAAAGTCAGAGCCAAAATTTCGGCGGTGGGCCTCATCCTCATGCGGATATCTATGCGCACCCCTTTCGGTTGTCGTGTCGACTTCCCGCCCCCTCGTACGTATCTATTTATTGCGATTTAAAATTTTGATGTCCTTTCAAGTATGTATTTTATGACGCTCATCGTTGGATTGCCTTTTGAATCGTCCCTGCAACTTTCTTTTTCGATATTCTCTTCATTCTTTGTAAGTTCTTTCCTCCCTTGCTTCGAAGATTCTTTCTGGTTTATTCCTTCCTTGGCATATTCTCATAAACTGTAGGGTATGGCGAAACATTTAAAAGATCTCCTCTCGTCAGATCGAATTGCTGGCTTTAAACACCATTTCTCCATTCCTGATGATGTCCGTCTGTCGCTTGTGGCAGATGGCACTCTTGATATGGAGAGGGAGGACGAAACCACGATTGTCTTTCCCTTCTCAGCCCAATGTGAATTTCTTTAGAATCATAATGGGAGTTATAGCACTCAACCGTCGCCTAAGAATTAACCTCGGCATTCCAGCCATCCGGCATTGTTATGCCTTGGCTAAGTCTTCTGGTCGGCACGGGCGTTTCTTCCTCATGGCCAAGGATATCGACCATCAGCTGATTACTATGCTTTCCAGTTCTGGAAAACGAGTTGATGATGTTATGGTCGTTGTCCGAGGTAACTGGGAATTTGGCGAAGGGGAGGATCACGCCGACCCTATTCCTAGACGGAGGGGCGAGCCAGGTGGCTGATTGCCTTCTCGCTTTTATTATTTGTTCATTTTTGTTGTGAAGCCTCTTCTATGAAATGTTACGGCTTGGCTTGTGCAGGGCGCAATTTGAAGAAAGTTCTGTCTTCAACTGACGACGCCGTTCTTTCGGATATAGACGTCGCGCTCAAATATTTCGGCCATCGAAGTCTTCAGAAACAAGGGAGGGCGGCCCATATTCTGCTTCGTTACGAGCCGACATATACGACCTTCTCGGCGGCGAAAAATATCCCGGCTCCGGAGGGTGAAGATTCTCTTATCGCTTTTATTTTGTTCAACTTCAAAAACTTGAGGCAGGTTGGTTTTGAAGGGTCCGATTCGGAGTGGGAAGTAGCTAATGTTTCCGAATCAGAGCAGTTCAAAACCGAGTCTGACGAGGTGCTGAATTCGGCTGATCCCCCATCAACTTCGGGCCAAGGGGATCTTTCACTTGACGGCGTATTGCACGGCTTAAAGGATCTTCCCCCCGAAGACATGGCCGGGTTAAGCCTGACAAAACTTGCCAGGAAGGCGAATGCGGAAAGGTTAGCCGCGCGACGGAGAGCGGAGGCCCTTCCATCTGAAGTACCACCCGCCACCGAATCTCAATTCTCCTTGCCTGTTAGCGAATCAGAGTCCTTGCGCGTTATTGAGGTGGAAATGGTAGAAAATTGGAATGCCGAGTCTGCTTTGGTCATGCAGGCCGGCCACGAAGTTGAGGCAGAGAAGCGCCCTGCCGAGTTTAAGGCCGGCTCGGAGGAACATGGCGGCAAGCGTCCTCGGTTGGAGGGGTCGAACGTGATCGTTCCTTTTGTCATTCAGCCGATGATGAAAAACATGCCGGTTTCTTCTGATGCTTCGGTGCTTAAAGATCCAGAAGTCGCATTCAGCTTGGCTACGTCCGTGTCGTTGTCGTCCGACAATGAGGCTTTCCGGATGGAAACGGATCTGAATGCGACAGCACTGGCCACCCAATCGGCACTTTTGGTACATATTCGAACTTAGCTTCACTTCATCTAGATACCGTTGCACTTATGGTTTTAAATTCTTGTTTTGCAGACCGTCGGATGGATAGCCGATATGGGCCGTCGCCATCGCGACGCCGTCAAACAAATTGGTCATTTACGCGAGGAACTGTAAGGCCAGAGGAGAAAGGCCGAGGTCGAAGCTTTGAGGGCGAACAAGGAAGCGTCAAGGGCCGACACCGAGATAGAGAAAGCTCATAGCGCGGATCAACTGAGATCGGATGCCGAGAAGAAGGCGGACGCGAGCGAAGATGCGCTCCAATTGGCCCAGAAGTCGATCTCCAAACTGGAGGCTGAGTTGGCTGAAATGTAGGCGGTGAAGGAAGTAGCCGACTCGCAATCTTCCAAAGTATTCGAGGCCGGGAAAAATGCTGGACTCGCTGAGTACGTGGACCAAGTCCCCAAGTTTGAAAATTGGGTATTCAAACATGGCTGGCGAAAAGCCCTTGCTGCTGCTAACGCTTCATTGATTATGCCGATACCATATGAGCAAGTGGATGTTGAGCCATTGGAGTTTGATTCCGATGGTTGATCTGGGCGACTGACAGTTTTTAGGATGTCAAATGTACTTTTACAGTTTTTAATTTGGTATATTTCATGTATTGCTACAGTCATACTTTAATTTGGTATATTTCATGTATTGCTACAGTCATACTTGTTTTTTTGTTAGGCATTTTCATGTGGGCTTGTAGCTTTGTTTAGTAATTTGCGTATATAAAATTTCATGAGTTGTGCTCAATTTGCTAAGGAAAATGTTGTTGATGAAAAATGTTGACGAAATATGCCCTTGCCTTAGCTAGGGCGCGAGCTTAGGAAGCCGAATGGGCTTAACTCGTGGGCTGGCTAAGTCACAGCTTCATCGGCACTTGCGCTTGAACAACACATGGCCGACCAGATCAATAAATCTGCCCTTGACTAGGCCATGGCGCAAGCCTAGGAAGTCGAATGGGCTTACCTCGTGGGCTGGCTAAGTCACAGCTTGATCGGCGCTTGTACTTAATCAATACATGGCCGACCAGATCAATAAATCTGCCCTGGACTAGGCCAGGGCGTGAGCCTAGGAAGCCGAATGGGCTTAACTCGTGGGTTGGCTAAGTCACAGCCTGATCGGCGCTTACGCTTGAAAAACACATGGCCGACCAAATCTGCCCTTGACTAGGCCAGGCCGCGAGCCTAGGAAGCCGAATGGGCTTACCTCGTGGGCTGGCTAAGTCACAGTTTGATTGGCGCTTGCGCTTAATTAACACATGGCCGACCAGATCAATAAATCTGCCCTGGACTAGGCCAAGGCGCGAGCCTAGGAAGCCGAATGGGCTTAACTCGTGGGCTGGCTAAGTCACAGCCTGATCGGCGCTTGCGCTTGAAAAATACGCCGGCCAGATCAGTAAATCTGCCCTTGCCTTAGCCAGGCATTAGCCAGGGCGCGTGCTAGCCCAGCGCGTGGGCTGGACAATTGGTATCCGACTGTTGACGTTTGGGAGTACTGACGTTGCCTCGGGAGAACTGCATACATGGAAGGATAAATAGGGTGGGGGCACGCCAGAGGCCCTACTTATTTCCATTCAGGCAACTTGGGAGAGACGAGTGATTGAATTAGACGCTGCAATGAGTCGTAGTAGCGAGCCGACGCATACGGGAAGAAGAACGTCCAAGGATCGGGAAACACAGCAGCCCCTTAGTCATCGAAGCAGATCGCCCCGAAAGGACAGGCAACAACGGAGAAATTCTTCGCGATTTCGTCTGAAAATTGAGCCTGATGCGACGCTACGACCGTTGAGTTTTGTAGTGTTTGTGAGGAATAGACCAATGATGGAGGCGGATTCTATCATTAAAGACCCAGATGTGGCAGTCGAGTTCACTCGACAGATATTCCCGCCGGAAGTCCAACAGTCGATGGTAGGATGTCGAGATTTCGAAGTATTTCGAGACGGCATACATGGGGCCGTGAAAGGACTATATACTGCTTACGAAGTCGGCATGCGTCTGCGGGAAGCGCGACGTGAGAGCGAGAGAAAGGACGAAAGGAATCGTAGTCTGGAGATTCGCGCGGAAAAGGCTGAGTGTGAACTTCGGCAGCTGAAGAATGTGTAAACGAGCGCATCAGTGGCGGCTGGTCAAACTAAATTGGTTGTTGCGGAGAGAGTGACCCAACGGACCTCGGATTATGAAAAGGAGTTTCAGGATGGCCTGAAGGTCAGGATAGAGAAGACCAAACAGGACCTTGCCGAGGAGGTCTGCCGATGTGAAAATCGTGGATTTAAGCACGGCTGGATCAAGGCCCTTCAAACCGAGAAAGCTCTCGAAGCCGTGGGCATTGATTCGGCCTCGCCCCTGTACCATCGCCACTACTTGCCTTATTCCGGTTTCGATATCGAGAAGAGCGACGATGAGGGTGCCGAATGAATAGACTTTGGAACACGAGAAGACATCGCGCCGAATAAATAGAATTTTTTTTATTTTCAACGTCTGTATTTGTTCTTGAAATGTTATGTGCTCAATCAAGCGTATTATTTAAACTTACTGGCAAGTTTTGTATTGCGCGGCATAAATGTTTAAACATGCATTAACCGGCTTATATTAAGAACGATTCTGTGAATATTTATTCGGCCAATAAAGTGGTTCGAATGCATCTCTCAAAAAGGCCAGTCGTGATATCCACGAAGGGCACTCCGAATCCGGAGTCTTAATCGGCCCTAAGGTGTCATGCACCAAAAGGGGCTTTGAATCCGGAGGCTTTATTTTGGCCAATCGTGATATCCACGAAGGGCGCTCCGAATCCGGAGTCTTAATCGGCCTTAAGGTGTCATGCACCAAAAGGGGCTCCGAATCCGGAGGCTTTATTTTGGCCAATCATGATATCCACGAAGGGCGCTCCGAATCCAGAGTCTTAATCGGCCTTAAGGTGTCATGCACCAAAAGGGGTTCCGAATCCGGAGGCTTTATTTTGGCCAATCGTGATATCCACGAAGGGCGCTCTGAATCCGGAGGCTTTATTTTGGCCAATCGTGATATCCACGAAGGGCGCTCCGAATCCGGAGTCTTAATCGGCCTTAATAGGCTTAATCGGCCCTAAGGTGTCATGCACCAAAAGGGGCTCCGAATCCGGAGGCTTTATTTTGGCCAATCATGATATCCACAAAGGGCGCTCCGAATCCGGAGGCTTTATTTTGGCCAATCGTGATATCCACGAACGGCGCTCCGAATCCGGAGTCTTAATCGGCCTTAATAGGCTTAATCGGCCCTTATTAATCAAGGCTTGGGAGTGAGCTTGAGAAAACGAGAAACTTTGTATTGCAAAGGTGGAACATGTACAAGTATCAAGCCCACAAGTCGGGTCAATGATAGAATTTACGTAAATGTGTTGAATTTCAAGGCCGTGGTAGGCTTCTCCCCGACATGTCTGAGAGCTGATATGCCCTTGTTCCTGCGATGGATTCATTTTGATAGGGGCTGTCCCAGTTTGGACGCAACTTTCCATCGGCCGGTCTCCAGTCGGCTGGAAGTACCTTCTTTAGGACAAGCTCTCCTGGCGTGTATCGACGCAACTGAACTCGCTGATTATATGACTTGGCAAGCTGCTGCTGATATCGTGCCAGGGATGCTAGATTAGAATCAGATCTAGGGCTAGCATCATGTCGTTTCGGCCCATGTCAAAAACTTGCGATTTCAGAGTTGGGAGGCCGATTTCCAAGGGTAAGATTGCCTGGGTTCCAAAGCATAGAGCAAACGGCGTTTCTCCAGTGGACCTCCTCGGCGTAGTACGATGTGCCCACAATACACTCGGCAATTCTTCGACCCATTTGCCTTTAGCTTTTTCCAACCTCTTTTTGATGCCATCCAAGACGGATTTGTTAGAAGCTTTGACTTGACCATTGCTTTGGGGGTAGGCCGGTGTCGAGAAGTAAGGCCGAATGCCATATTTGCTGCATAACTCGCGATATACGCCACAATCGAACTGGGTGCCATTGTCTAAGATGAGAGCTCTCGGAATGCCGAATCGTATTATGATGTTTCTCCATACAAAACGTTTAATGTCGGTATCTCGTATATGTGTTAGAGCCTCCGCTTCGACCCATTTTGTGAAGTAGTCTGTTGCAACGATTAAGAATCGCTTGTTCCCTGGGGCCCTGGGCAATGGTCCTACGATATCAAGTCCCCACTGAGCAAACGGCCAGGGGCTAGTGATAGAGTTCAACTCTTTGGCAGGCAGATGGGTTAATGAGGAGAACTTTTGGCACTGTTCGCATTTTTTTACATAACTCTCCGCATCAGCTCTCATTGTCGGCCAATAAAATCCCTACGTTATAGCTCGATGGGCCAGGGAGCGTCCGCCAGAATGGGCACCGCAACTGCCCTCATGTATCTCTGTCAGAAGCTCCTCCACTTTGTCGGGGTGCACACATTCCAAATATGGACCAGAGAGGGACTTTTTGTAAAGCCCTCCTTGCGGATCCAGATAGTATCGCACGACTTTATTTCGCAGCTTGTGTGCTTCTTTTTTATCCTCTATGAGTTGTTCAGAAGAGAGGAATGCAGCAATGGGGTCTATCTAGCTTAGTGCGGATTCTATAACGTTGACATGGATTTCCTCCGGAGGGCCGATACTCGGCTCCGGGACGAAACCTACTTCGATGGTCCGTTTAATCTCAGAATTGATGGCGGAGGCTAGGCACGCCAAGGCATCCGCTTGTGTGTTCTGGTCGCGTGTTATTTGGTTCAGTTCGTGATGGTCAAATTTTGCCAGCAAGGAATTGGCCGTTTTCATGTAGGCCGCCATACGGTCGTTTCTTGCCGCGTACTCTCCCTTTAGCTGATTGATTAGCAACTTTGAATCACAAAACACAAGTAGACGCCGCGCGCCAAGAAGGTGCGCATTCCGTAGACCGGCTAGAAGGGCTTCATATTCGGCTTCGTTATTTGATGCTTCGAAGCCAAGCTTGACGGCCTGCTCAATTACTACGCCGTCTGGAGACATGATTACGACTCCGGCGCCACTGCCCCTTTGGTTAGATGATCCATCACAGTATAATTGCCAAATATCCCTGACATAAATCCTCCAGTTCGGCTTTGGTAGAACTTCAGCCTTTGGTCGAACTTCATCAGGTTTGAGGTTGGCAAGCTCGCCGGTGAATTCGGCAACAAAGTCGGCCAACACCTGCCCCTTGATTGCAGTTTTAGGTAAAAACCAAATGTCGTATTGGCCGAGTTCAAGAGCCCATTTCGAAAACACGTCCCGATGCTTCTGCACTCCGTAGTACTGATCGGAGGGGATAGTCCGTTGGCACCCCAATGCTATGTCCCTGGTGTAGACGTGCCCGCGGGGGACCTCGTGCTACAGTTCGAACTCCCTTTTTTGTGTTGCGGTTCTTAATCTAAACCAAAGAGTCCAACTCCGGCAAATCGTTTTTGAGAAAACAGATTTTTTGAAAAGAAGTGCCAAACATGGACTGCTTTGCCAGATACAGAGTCGCCACCTAAATATTTTTAATGGGAAATTTAGGAAACCCTAACTCGGTGCCAAAGGCCACGTGTCCATCATCACCAAAGTTGCCTTGGCTCGGGAGCTTGGGTACGATTGGGGAAGGTCAGCTATGAGCACCCCCTCTCGCCCAGTCCGAAAACCGGCCTCTACTAACCATGATATCCTTTTTTGAAAACGCTATGTGTTCTTATTCCGATTAATTAGCTAGAATCACTATGTGATGCGCACAGCAAAACAAGTATAGACTAGATCGCCTAATTTGGAACAAAACATTGCATATCCGTTGGTTTGGGAAACGCTTTGGAATTTGCTACTCGCAAGTAGGCTAAAACACGGATTTCAATGAGCTATTCCAACTCAAACAATCCAACCTCCACCCACAAGCAATCAAACAGTTTATCTCATATAAGCACTTAGCCGCATGGTAAGCATACTGTCATGTTAACACTCACACGCATGCGGTATGCTAAAGCATGAAAATACTTACATCGTACTCCGTGCCAAAACAATAAACTAGTTAGCAAACATGCATGGTCCTAGTTCATGTTAATTTGACTAATGCAACACATGCGGGATGTAATTAGAGTAGGCTCGGCTAATCCTAAAGTGGCATGTGAAATGCAATCAATTGATGCACGTATTCAAGTTAGATTTGAAGTACAATGCAGTTAGCATGATGTACCGAGCTCAGTGCATGCAAGACTGATAGATGATGCACGCATGCATAGCATAAGGTATGCTAAATTAAATATGCCCTAATACTAACCATCAAAGCATGTAAGTAAAAGGGAGAAAGAAGTGGGGGGGTTGGAAGACATGCACCCACACACACACACTTATTACAGATTCGCCCTCGCTCGGAGGGACCCAAAAGAATATATAGATAATTAACCTACAAGCTAATTAAATATTACAGGCCATCTAATTAGTTAACAAATTAACTAATCTAGAGAAAACAGTAAACCGCCTCGGGGAGAGAGCCCAATGCAATGCATGCTCGATCTTGCTTGGAAATGCACTGCCATGCGCAAGCTGCCTCTGTTTTCCCTGGTATACTCCTCTGAAGACTGCCAAAGCCTCAGGGTTGCCTCTCTGAGCACTGTGCAGTACCACCGGCTGGAGAGAATGGCCACCGGCTGTAGGGTATGTTCATCGGCACAAAATGAATCCATCGGCCACCAATGGTTTGCCGGTCGGCACTCTGTGCGGTCGATCGGCAAAAAGTTCCTGCAGAATTTGTTTGACAGCAGCAGAGGACAGAACTTTGCATGGCAATGCAATCCAAGCCAATGTATGCACCAACCATGTCCCTTATCATGTTGGTGACTCAAAGGGACATGCTCCTTGGTTCTTGGACCACCAATCGCGCATTTCAATGCGTGATGGCCCAAGAAACCAAGTGTGCACATTTTGATGTCAAATGCAATGCAAACCAACAAACCAAAGCCCAATTCCTATCACTAGATCAAGGAACAAGACATGAATGCTAGATGCAATGCAACCTAGGCATACAAGCTAAGGATACAACATGGGAATGCAATGCATCCTACATACTAGGCATGCAAACTATGCAAGCAAACATGCAAGTCATGAGGCAATACAAACCAATGAAAAGATGGACTTAAACATGATTTAGGCAGCCCTAAATAGGCCTAAAACAATGGCCATAGTGCTATGAAATGAGGACTAAACACACATACACACATGCACATGTTAAGACTTAACATTCAAGCACAAAAGGGCCACTCTCATGCACACTTGAAAGAGGCATAACATGGACAATTAGCATGCAAATTAAGCATTGAAAATCATGCAAGAACATGGTTCCAAACCAACCTAAACAAGGCAATCAAGGCATGCAAGCAAAGTCCAAGGTTCAAGGCAAGCTAAAGGGTATTGGACCACACTTAGCGAGATCAAACATGGCATGAATTTAATGATCAAGACAGAGTTTTAGCACATAAAACAAAGCCAAAAAGACCACTTAGATGGCATCTAAATAGCTTGAATTCAAAAGCATGCACAATGACCAAACATGGAGCACAAGGCACAACCTTTCAAAGCAACAAAGAGACATCCAAGGCAAGCATACAAGCATGTCTTAGGGACTGAAATGGTATGTTGGGTGGTTCTAAACCACTAAAATAATGCAAGCAACGCATGCTACACATTCACACACTTAAGGCCAACAAGCCAAAATGCAAAGGGGCTATACAATGCAAGTCATGGTCGACCAAACTAACCAAGGACAGACCCTAAGCATGGCAAAATAAGCACAAAAGCTTCACAAAGCTAAGCCTAGAACATGCTAAAACAAGGGCTTACAACCTAAGGCATGTTAAGGCAACAAAGTGGCATTACAAGGCATGTATGCTAAGCAAGCATGGTGTACCAAAACCAACATACAACAATGCTATTTCATGGAAAAATAAGCATAAATAACAGCCAAGGCATGGTCAACATGAGGCTTAGCTAGGTGCTCATTAAAGAGGTAAAAATGGCCCTTTTCAAGGACAACAAGGAGAGGGGGTGGCCCTCTCCTTCTTGGGACTTCAAGGCACCATCCTTACCACTGAAATCCCTCAAGATTTCAGTGGTGAGGAGGCCCAAACACCAAAGTCCCGGAGCTCACTCAAAATGGCACAAAATGGGGCCTCTCAAGGCTTAACAGGGGTCAAAAACCTCCAAACCACAAAACACTCTTAACAAACCATTTAGAGGGCCCAAAAACAGAACTTTTTTATGTCATACACTAAACACAAAAACAGTTGCAAGATGGTCAAAAATAGAATGCAATAAAGGGGTAAAAAGGGGTAAGATTGTTACCCTTGAAGAACCTCTTCACCAATAGTGGACCAGCACCTTCTTTGAGCTCAAACCAGCTCCAAAGCTCCAAAACAAGCCTCAAGGACCTCAGTTCCAAGAGGGTGGTGTGATGGTGGGTGTTTGTGTGCAATCCTAAGGCTAAAACACACACAAGAGAGGGAGATAGAGATAGGATAGATACAAAGACCAAACCCTAAAATCAAAGCTCTCTGAAAATGTTGTCTCTCTAACTCTCTAAGTTGTCTAACCCTAGACCAAAGAGAGGAAGGCTCCTCTTATAGAGAAGCCAATATTGTAAAGCTTACTAAAGAAGCTAACAAGAAGGCAATCCCTCCATACACGTGTATGGAGGGGAACAAAATGCAATACAGCTGTATTAAAATATCTGCAAAAGCAGATGAATAGTAGTCGGCAAGCCAAAAGTGCCATTTTGACAAAATGAACTGCCGACCGGCAACAAAAAATGTCGACCGGCAATATACATTGCCGATGGCAACAAAACACCAGCCGGTGGCCTCTAGCCAGGGCCGGTGATGTGTGGGGATGCCTCACAAGGCATTCCCTGCCCCTCCAAGGCAAAACACAAGTGTTTGGTGCAAAACCAGACACTAAACAGTCGAGTTCGGAGATCCTGAGACAAGGCGCGTAGCCGAGACCTCCGGGAACTCCAAACGAACACAAACATGGATGATCACCGGGTGTTCAAACGGTGACGTCCAAGTCTTGAGGACGGTCAAAAATGGGGTGTCTACACCTGGAAGTAATGCATCAGTTTTCTTGCCGCCATGACGAGGGCTAAGATGAGTTTTTCCAGCGGAAGGTAGCGTGTTTCGGCATCAATCATTTCCTTGCTCACATAATACACTGGCCGTTGCTCCCCCTCCTCCTCTTTTAAGAGTACGACGCTGACGGCCCTATCAGAAACTGCCAGATATAGGATGAGCGGGTCACTAACGGCGGGTGTTGTCAAGAGAGGTACAGAGCGGAGGTAGGTCTTGAGTCTGTTGAAGGCTGATTCGCATTCGGCGGACCATTCAAAAGCCTTGCCCTGCCGTAGTGTCTGAAAGAATTGTCGGCAGCGATCTGTAGACCGGCTGATGAACCTGTTGAGTGCAGCGGCCATTCCCATCAACTTTTGGGCTTCTTTTACTGAACGGGGGGAGCTGAGTTCCAAGATAGTTGTGACTTGCCTCGGGTTGGCTTCGATTCCTCGGTGATTGACGATGTAGCCCAGGAATTTGCTAGAGTCGATTCCGAACGCACACTTGGAAGCGTTCAGTTTCATTCTGTATTTGCGTAAGATGCTGAATGTCTTTTCTAGTTCGGCTATATGATTTTGTTCTTCTTTGGACTTGACCACCATATCGTCGATGTATACTTCCATAGTGTGGCCGAGTTGCTCTTTGAACATGGCGGTGACCAATCTTTGGTAGGTTGCCCCGGCATTCTTCAGCCCAAAGGGCATAACTTTGTAGCAATAGGTTCCTCTTGGGGTGAGGAAGGCAATTTTTTCCTGGTCATCTAGATGCATGGCGATTTGATGGTAGCCTCTGTAAGCATCGAGGAAGCTCATGCGTTGATGACGTACTGTCGCATCGACGAGCTGGTCGATTCTAGGTAGAGGAAAACAGTCTTTGGGGCAAGCTTTGTTCAGATCCGTGAAGTCGACGAACACTCACCAAGTCTCATTTTTCTTCTTCACCACCACTGTATTGGAGAGCCACGTAGGGTAAGTGACTTCTCTAATTGCCCCGGCGTCAAGCAGTTTGTCTACCTCCTCAACAACGGCAGCAGTGTGCTCCGCGACTGACCGTCGGCCTTTCTGAATGATCGGCTTACATTTCGGTTCGACATTCAGATGGTGCTATGAAACTGACGGGTCTATTCCCGGCATTTCGTATGGAGTCCACGCAAAGACATCAAGGTTGTTGAGCAAGAAAGAGATCAGCTACTGCCTGTCGGCCTGATTCAGAGAGGCGCCGATCATGAAGAACTTTTCTAGGCTTCCATCAATGTCAACTCAGTCTAAATCTTCCATGGCCTTCTCATTTGGATACCGCCCAACGTCATCCAGGATCTCCCGATTCGGCATCGCAATGGAGTTTACTTGCAGTTCCTTTGGCGTTCTGGCGGCAAGGAGATAAAATGCTTGTGCCGATTTCTGGGATCCGTGGATTTGCTCAATGCCGTGTTCTGTTGGGAAACGTAGCAGTTGATGATAGGTGCTTGGGACGGCCTGCAATGTAGGCAACCACGATCGCCCCATGATGAGATTGTACGGTGAAGGCAGCCTGACGACCAAGAATTCCATATCCATCGTTCTGGAACCTGCTCTAATGGGTAAGTTGATCTTTCTCAAGGGGTACTCTGGAGTGGCATTGAAGCCGAATAGTGGATAAGGGGCCGGAGTCAGGTCAGACTCGTTGAATCGGAGTTTGGTGAAGGTTTTATAGTACATAACCTCCGAGGTACTGCCCTGGTCGATAAGAACGCGTTCGGCGGTGAACCGGTTTACGCGCAGCTCAACAACCAACGGATCGATGTGAGGGAGTGTTACACCGATCAAATCAGAATCGTCAAAGGTGATACTTGGCATTTCTCGGGAACGCTTTGCTGGCGTGACTTGCTGTCGGGGGCCTGGATATGATTGGATCGCATGCACAGCCGGGGCTGCTGGTAGGCTGTATATCATGTGGACGGTGTCAAGCGGAAATGCATCTTTCTGAGGGGCAGGTGTTTCGACCACACTCTTCTGGACGCATTGGTGGAGACGTTCGTCCTTTGCCAACTCCTCAAGATGATTTGTTGGGGCATAGCGGCTATCAGTTTCTTGCTGTCGGGCCCGAGATCGTTGATCATCTGCACTCGGGGGTCGCTCAGAAGCTTGGCGCACCGTTTGTTTGGATTTTGCTATCGCCGAGGCCAGATCGCGACGGAGGCGTTCGTTCTTAGCGATGATGTTGTCCAACCTCTATTTGGTTTGCCTAGCTTGTGCCATGGTCGCTTGTATTGTGTCCGAGGTAAGTCTTGCTGCGAAGGTTTTTGGTCCAAGCGAGTTTGCTGGAATGAGGTCAGCTCTCTGTGTGGTCTTGTCAGTGGCTATCGGAGGATCTTCAGTCACGCCTGCCATGGATGTATTTGAGTATTCCCACAGACGGCGCCAGTTGTGGAGAAGTGGTTTGGAAATACTCTTCGGATCCTGGGAGACGCTAGTGATCCTCAGCTAGCCACCTGAAAAGATACACACACTCCGGTCGGGGGTGCCGGAATTAGCACTCCGACGGACAAGTTAGTTCAGACACTCAAGATAGCTTGTTTACTAAGTTTTGTGAAGTGATTCTTACATACCTTTCTAACTCTGTGGCTCTTGTATTTATACTTGCTTTTTGGGCCTCGGGGCCTGAGCCTACTTTCATCCCATTCCCATTTTATTCATTCGGAGCTACTGACCTCCGTCTATTCGGCTTTCCGAACGTATTCGGCGTCCTAGTTACGCAATATGAAGCCGAATAGTATCTGATTTCTGGGGTACGCATCTTCCGTCTCTTCTACTTATTCGGCTCCCATACCGGTAAAGCCATTAGCAATAAAGCGGACAATTTGATGATCAGTATTGTCATTATGTTTGCATAGAGTGCTATATATTAAAATTTGGTGTACTGTTTCAAAGATTTGATATTCAGATTTTCCATCTATATTCCATTCATAAATGGTTTTACCATGGAAAGATTTCTAGGTATGAAGAAAATCTTCTTCATAAAGAATATCCTGAGGAGTAGGTCGGGAATAATAATACCTACTAGGTCCTGTTAAAGCCATTCTAGAGGTCTGTTGGGGAAAATAGGTTTTATTAATAGATTGAATATCCTGAAAATTATTTTGTATTTCTAAGATTTGTGATGGGAAGAGATCATCTTTCTCGTCATTAAGGTTGCTTAGTTGCTGCAGAGCAGAAAGCATATTTATCTAAGAGTTGGATTGTCTTATATTAATGCTTTTCATTTTCTGAATAAGGGCGTCCATGAATTCAGTATCCTATTTATTGGATCTAAGTTTAAAATTAGTGACTTCTAAGGGAGGTTTAACACTTACTGGTTGAATATGAGGATCTGATGTAGATTTGACTTTATGGTAGTGTACTAGTTCTTCTATAGATTCTTCAATTCTGGTTAACTGTTTTCCTACATTTTGAAAATAGAGATTTGTATAATTATTTTGTTTAATTATCAAGATGAGATCTTTCACTTGAACAAATTCTTTTCGTTCAGAAGGGGTATCGATGGTTTTACAAAACCTGTAATAACTAAAGGGTTACTGGAGCAAGAGTGTACTTGGTGCTAGTTCTAATGATTGAGGGGGCGAATGTACGGATTTAATGCTTTGACCATCGGTTATTAACTATGTCTTCTGGAGATCATCTAAAACATTAAGTTAGAGTTCTGGAAGTATCTTCATAATAATGGCAAACTCAAAATACCATTCTGGAAAGGACCTAAGTCTCTAATGTTTATGTAAATGAAAATAATACTGTTGTTTAAGTGTTTCTAGCTGTTGTGGTATATGGTAGTAAAAATACCATGTTCTGAATTTCTGGTATTTAGATTCCCTAAAATCCTAATTTAATTGTTTTTTAAGTTCACTGCCCGGTGAAAATCCATTTAAACTTCAAAATTCATATCACTAGCTGTTGGGCTATACGACCTTTTGGATTCATACACTCCATGAGGTATTTGGTTTTTTGATATATGGATTCCTTGAATTACTGGGTCTGTAGACGGATCACTAGGTGGCCGACTAGGTGGCCTAGAAGGCATACGTTGTAATATTGATTCAATAGGTTCTGAAGTATACTGTCTAGATGATTCTGGTAAATCTACTCTATAAGAAGGAGCAATTCTGAAAATGGTGCTAAATAGGCTTTGGCTTAGTGGTCGACGAAAATTGAGGTATACATTACCTCCTTGAGTCTGTACGACCTGGTCAATGGTTTGTCTTATGACTAGTCTAGCTGGAACAACATTTGGAATATGCCATTTTTCTAGAAAGGCAATGTTTTGCCAGGGGATCATTCTTGGGACAGCTACCTGACTGCTGAAAAGATTAGTGTCAATTAGGACAGTATGTCCTAATTTACTTTGTTTTCTGATATAGGGATTCAAGGTTATTAATACTTTTAAATGAATCCTAAAAATTGCTGCTAAAGGGGGTGTTCCTGGTAAATATTGATATGCATGTGTAAGAACTCTTAGTTCTAAAGCTTCTGGGAGGTTCGGATCCATGAGTGCTATACTCAGGTTTGGATATATATTAAAATATACTAGTCTATGTGATAAACTGGTTTCTATAGCTCCCATAAGGGAAGCTTTCCAATCAAAACATCTACCATCTCGTAGGGTACATTGAATACTGGTATTTTGGCCTAATAAGGTCAAAGGTTTAAAGGCTATCTGGACTAAGCCTACATTGATATATTTATATTTTCTAAAAAAATGTGACATGAAGTAATTTAATTATTTCATCATTATTCTGTAATGGTACTGCATGTTCAAATGTTTTTATTATCTTTTTACTAAAGAAATCGAAAGTTCCAATTTTATAGATTGTTTCTGGTTTAAGATTTGGGATAGTCCATTGATCTAGAACTTTCTTAACATCCTGGTATGCTACAAGTTCTAGATTTGGTCATGAAAATGTCCTTATTTACGAGTAATCGGGAATAGGTAATCTGCCATTCATTAAATGCTTGACGAACAGGTTCTGGTAAAGCTTCTAACTGGAACTCGAATTTATCCCACCAAACGAGAAACCAATTGGGTAAATCCTTTTATAGAACATCGAGGACAATACGAATAAACCAAGAATGATTCTTGATTGGATTCTGGTAATAAAAAACATAAGTAAAAGCATCAATGTAATCCCAATAACTGTATTTGGACTCGCAATTGCGAATATCCAAAGTTCTGGTAGTATGCGGATGAATGCCCCAAGTAGCAATGGGCATAATATTCCTGATAGTATTGTACTGGATAGGGCTAGCCACTTTATTCGGTTCATGCAGAGTATGCCGGAATTCAATGGCTGCAGTTTCTGTTAATATTTGTTCATAAATATATCGGTACTGGTCAAAATGTGGGGGAAATTGTTGAGTCGTTAAATAACGACGTTTAATTTCCAAATGGATCGGACATCCATTTTTCATCAGTTGGTTCAATGTAGAGGACTGTTTCCTCAATAATACTATTAGATGTATATTGTTTAGGAGTAAGGAGAACATCCATAGCCATTTGGCTAGATTCTCCATTGGTACTGGGTAGAGAGGTCTGGAGCCTCAGAAATTTTGTCAAATCCTGGTAGGCATAAGGATTAGATCCTCTGCTGCGGCCCCTACTGTTCATGAACCCTGCAAATATTCACGAGTTAGAAAATCTGGTAGAGAATATAAATATGTTGCAATTGGATTATCATATAATGATTTTATATGATATATATATAATTATAAGATTGTAAAGGGTAAATTACACTTTACACCCATGCACTTTACATCAAATCCCACTTTGGCCCTTACACATCAAATTGTGACATTTAACCCTCTGCACTTTTGGTCAAGTGTCACTTTGGCCCTTCTGTTAGCCTTATTGTTAACAGAGATTAGTCACACGAAAAACATGTGAGGATAAATTACACTTTGCACCCCTGCACTTTATACAAAATCTCACTTTAGTCCCTACACATCAAAATTGTGACACTTAACTCCCTAAAGGATAACTTCTGTTAGCCTCACTATTAACAGAAGGGCCAATGTGACACTTGACCAAAAGTGCAAGGGGTTAAGTGTCACAATTTGATGTGTAGAAACTAAAGTGAGATTTTGTGTGTAAAGTGTAAGGGTGCAAAGTGTAATTTACCCGATTGTAAAATAAACATGTTTAATTAAATTAAAATATCTACTATATAAAAGAAATTCAACAACGACTAATTAAGAAAGAATTATATAACAATAACTAAACCGAAAAAGAAAAAAATAATGAAAACATCCAAACAATAAATACATCTCAGTATATGAAGTGATTAATTATTTGTAATATGATGTAAAAATATAAGGAACTTATTGTTCAACAATTGAAAAAGTAACTCGAATAGTAAATCCAAATTTGAAGATTCCTCGAAAATATCATTGTTGTGCAGAGTTTTTCTTCTATAAGTTGTGATTATATAAAATAATATAAGAAAGGAAATATAATTTCATATATATAATTACTATTAAATTTAAACGAAAAATCCATAATATAGAATAATATAGAATTGATATTGAGTATGTAATAATGTACGAAAAAAAAAAAGGAAAAAAAAAAAGGTTACCATTTAAAAAAAAAATCGTAACACCCTTGAATGAATTAAGAAGATAAAAGTAAAATGCAAAATTGGTATTGAGTTTATAGATTATCTCAATTTACCACGAAAAATATATAGAAAAGAAATATTAGTCGAATAGATTCCATATAAAATAGGTAAAGTTAGTATAATTTAAATTATATTTGGATTTGTATAGAATTTTATATGTAATTAAGAGAATACATGTTGACTTTAAATTATATTTGGATTTGTATAGAATTTTATATGTAATTAAGAGAATACATGTTGACGTGACTCTCTTTAAAAAAAAAAAAAAAAAAAAAAAAAAAGTTAACTTTTATAACGTGCCACCTATGCATGAAAAAACACTACTTTGAGAGTGCTCTGAGTTAAAATTTTGGTTTAAGGGTGTTAGGACCTTTTGTTGTCAAATTCCATGGATCAAAACCAAGGTTGTAACAAGAGTTCTTTAAGAAGTTGGTTTCCTTCAAAAACAGGATTACTTTAGAGTTCTGCATGAAGTTGGTTTTCTACAAGAAGTTGGTTTTCTTTCCCAACTAGGATTGCTTTGATTTTCTATAAATAGTTGGGTTTCTCCCAAATCTAGGCTATTCATTGATTCATTCATTGAATCCTTCAGATCTTTCTTTTTGGTTCTTAAAGGTTTATATATGGGGATATTTTATTTTTTTCTTTGATGTCTTATTGAGTATTCAACTCATGATCTAAAAAGACTACATCAAAGGTTTGTGTTTGTTTCACAAAAGAGAGAGGAAGTTCTTCAGTTGTGGATTCTGAAGAATTCGGTCTGAAGCTTCGGTGGTGGAATCCGGAGTGGCTCATCAGAAAGACAATTCCGTGGTGAAGATGGGGTTGGAAGAGGCACATAGAGGTTGGTTCAATTAGGCGTTGTGGATTCGCTAGATAATTGAGAGTGATACCTGTGTAATTCCTTTATATCTTCTTAGTGGATTGTTCTGGTGGCTGTGGCCCGTGGTTTTTTTATCACAATTGGAAGGTGTCCAATTGTGGTTTTTCCACGTAAAATCTTTGTATCTCTTTCTTTTGATTGTTTGATTGGGATTGTTTTTATATTCTGTTTAAAATTGGTACATAATCACAAATCAACATCTAGGAGGTTTCTAGTTTTTTCAATTGGTATCAGAGCGGGTCGTTCTATTTTTTTTATAAAAAAAAAAAAATTTCTTTTAGAAAGCTCTATTTTTTTTTAAAAAAAAAATCTTTTAGAACGAGATCTTGTTTGATTTGTGTGCATGTTTTTTTTTTCTTACTTTATTGTTGGAAAAAAAAAAATCAAAAAAATTTTCTTAGTATGGTTTTGCAAGTTTGAATTTTTTGAGATGTCTTTGATGCATATTGGAATTGATGAGAATAAACATTACATGTTAATATGTGTGTGCTTTCTATGGTCATTACTCATTATGAAGTGTGTGTTCTTTGATTAGTATGTCTCATTCTGTACACACTTTTGGATTAGCAAATTTTGGAGTCTTCCGCCTTAGTGATTATTTTTCTCTATGGACTTCTGGCATTGTATCTTTTGCTTTTCTAGAGGAATTGACCTATACTAGCATATCATGGGTGATGTTGAGTTTCTTAACCACCTTCCATCTTTTTGCATCTCCATGGCTTTCCCCTTAATTCTTTGCAGTCTAGACATGAGGAAAAGGCTACCTCAGAGTCACCAACCAGGCCATCATTATTATATCCATGCTTCTCTGGTTCGGTTTCCATACTCTTGAGCGTGTCAGCCGCCGATGAGTGTGCAAAAGAAAAGAAAAGAAAAAAAAAAAATGTGCACAAGAAAGAAAAGAAAGAAAAAAAAATGTGCAAAAGAAAGAAAAGAGAAAAAAAAGAAGTGAAAAAAAGAAAAGAAAAGGATTCATTGATTGAGGGGGAGCCTCCGCCTTTACTCACCAAATACCCCTTGATTCCTAGTGGTTTGACTTTCCTTAGTTGTGCTTAGATTCTCTTGTCGGAGGTCCAACTTTTATATCACTACTAGGATTTGAATCTTGTGTTTGTCGAACTCCAAGAGTCACACACACACTTTTATCATGGGATCTATGCTTTTCACATAATGCATCACTTTTTTTCATGAGGAATCTTCTATAAACTGTGCACATTATATTTTCAAGTAATTGTACTTCTTGGATAATCTTGTGTGTTTTAAGGTACAAATCTGAAATTCCTTACTTGCTCAACCATATTATATTTTGTTTTACTTGTTTAGTGAGGGGGAGTGTGGTTTATCATTCAAGAGTTTGTTAACATGAACACTTTGTTTTGTTTGGTAAGGGAGATTGGCTTTAGTTGGTTTGCTTGATGCCTTGTATTGCTTATTTATTATTTTGTGTCAGGTACATGTGTCTTAGTTTTCATCTATTCATACTACATGTTCTTAAAATCTCCAAGTTGCATCTATTTATGTTTTCCATCTCATACTTCAAGATAATCGTGTCATATGTTTATTGCTTTTTCATATATTCTTGTGGGACTAATAGTTGTTTTGGAGATGGTGGCACTAATAGTTGTTTTGCAGATCATGACCTTGAAAAATAAGTTTGGAAAGAGATTTGGTTATAAGTGCTGGTTCCTAGTTGGTGATGTTGTTCTTGTTTTGATTGGAAATTTGTTTTAGATTAGTTTTATCCAGGATTTGACAAAGGGGGAGATTGTTACGACCTTTTGTTGTCAAATTCCATGGATCAAAACCAAGGTTGTAACAAGAGTTCTTTAAGAAGTTGGTTTCCTTCAAAAACAGGATTACTTTAGAGTTCTGCATGAAGTTGGTTTTCTACAAGAAGTTGGTTTTCTTTCCCAACTAGGATTGCTTTGATTTTCTATAAATAGTTGGGTTTCTCCCAAATCTAGGCTATTCATTGATTCATTCATTGAATCCTCCAGATCTTTCTTTTTGGTTCTTAAAGGTTTATATATGGGGATATTTTATTTTTTTCTTTGATGTCTTATTGAGTATTCAACTCATGATCTAAAAAGACTACATCAAAGGTTTGTGTTTGTTTCACAAAAGAGAGAGGAAGTTCTTCAGTTGTGGATTCTGAAGAATTCGGTCTGAAGCTTCGGTGGTGGAATCCGGAGTGGCTCATCAGAAAGACAATTCCGTGGTGAAGATGGGGTTGGAAGAGGCACATAGAGGTTGGTTCAATTAGGCGTTGTGGATTCGCTAGATAATTGAGAGTGATACCTGTGTAATTCCTTTATATCTTCTTAGTGGATTGTTCTGGTGGCTGTGGCCCGTGGTTTTTTTATCACAATTGGAAGGTGTCCAATTGTGGTTTTTCCACGTAAAATCTTTGTATCTCTTTCTTTTGATTGTTTGATTGGGATTGTTTTTATATTCTGTTTAAAATTGGTACATAATCACAAATCAACATCTAGGAGGTTTCTAGTTTTTTCAAAGGGGAACAAAATTGAGTTCAAACCATAATAAAAATCACAATCCAACTTAAATCAATTTTCATTTGATGTATGATTAAAAATTAACAAGATATCAAAATTATATTTAGAGATCTGCTTGAGTTAATAAATCAAAAAAAAAAAAATTTGTTATTAATTTAATTTTCTATATGATATCATCATGTAAAAAGTGATCAGATATCACTATGAAAGATAAGGACAAAATTATATTCACCAAATACACACAAAAGAGGTTGCGAGAGAATGAAGAGAAATAATATAATATTTATAAAAGAATATCCTTTTAGAATAATTAACATTGAGAGTGGCAAATTATAAGATAAAAAATAAAAACTTCAAAAATAGCAAACTGAATTTTTTTATTTTATTGAATTAAAAGTAACAATTTAAACAGCAACATTAATGAAATTATATATATATTTTTAATTTTTTTTTCTTCATATAAATATGAAGTAAATGTATCACTACAACTATAGAATTAACACTTTGTAGTGAGCAAACTTTTTGTTATTAGAATTGAGTCGTGATAGAGGCCTCGAATTCGAGGCCTCGAATTTGGCTCGAATGAACTAGAGGGGAGGGGAAGAAGGGAAAGAGGGGAAGGGGAGGGGAGGGGAGGGGAGGGGAAGAAGGGGGAGGGGAGGGGAAGAAGAGAGAGCCGCCGGTGGGCCGGACTGGAGGGGGCCATAATCACCGGGGGAGGAGGAGGAGGAGGAGGAGGAGGAGGAGGAGGCGGGCCGGAGGCGGAGGCGACGGCGGTGCAGCTGCTGCGACGAGCTAGATCAGGTGACGATCGGACGGCTGGCGAGCTCGACAAGCTGCGACGGCGGTGCAGCTCCCCTTCCTCTCTCTCTTCTTCCCCTCCCCTCCCCTCCCCTCCTCTCTCCTCTGGTTCGCTCTGGTTCTGCGAAAAAAAAAAAAAAAAAAAAAAAAAAAAAAAAAAAAGGGATTCGAGGCAAATTCGAGGCCTCAGATTCGAGGCCTCAACCATTTTCCATTAGGATTTTAAGAATGGCTATATCATTGGTTTTTTTCATCATTGTATATTGTTGTGGTACGTGTGATAAATATTATTATTTTTAAGTTTGGTTATATATCATTAGTTTTTTCATCATTGTATATTGTTGTGGTATGTGTGATTATTTTTTTTAATCTTTTTTTTAATTATAATCAGACTAAGACATGAATATTCATGTAAACAATGAGGAAAAACAGTGAAAAAAAAAAAAACCGATTGCATAATATAATTTTTTTTTGATATACTTTTTATTTGTCGGTATCAAAGCCTTCTGTTGATTCATGTAAGATCAAATTTCAGGTTTTTAACTTAGGTATTTGTATATCATTATGTCGAATAAAATATTTCAATCAGTTCTTAGTTTTTACTCTTTGTCAATACATTAGCACTTACTGATTTTCATTTATGTAGAGAACAAAATCCTACCAATCAATTAGGAGAAACCATGATTTAAAAAATAAAAATTAATACATATATTTTTTAAAATGCCGTAATTGTAATATGCTTTTTAATATGTTCCTTGTGAGACCTTTCTTTTGTAAATATCCTACTAGGCTCTGTCCCTAATTCCAAAATTTTCGTATAAACTTTTTTTAAAAACTTTTTTCACCGATTAAAAGATCTCTTAAATATTTTTAATTTGTGATTTTTTAATAAATTTTGACACAATATATTATTTTAAGTTCTTATTTTTCGTGCTGGACAAACACAAAGGAATAGTATTACATAAGCAAACTCCTATATATATGACATGAAAAATTCAACGGAATGCAGGCAAGAGTGAAGGAAGTAACTATAGGATGAGGAGGAGAAAGCCTAATACCAAACCCGTCTTCTCTCTCTTCTTCTCCATTTTCTTGATTCTCTCTCTAGGAATCATGTTCACAGAAATGAGTATGGCACAGAATACAACAATCCCAGTGAATGTTGGGGTGGTTCTTGACATGGATAAATGGATTAGGAAGATTAGTCTGAGCTGTATATCCATGGATTTCTGAGACTTCTATGGCTCTCATGGCCACTACAGGACTAGGCTTGTCCTTAACAGCAGGGACTCCAAGGATGATGTTGCTGCTGCTTGCTGCTGCAGGTGTTCTCTCAAATTGTGGCTTTCAAAAGGCAAACACAATTTCAGGGAATTCAACAGACCTTGAAACTTTCGGAGTCTCTCAAATAGGTCCAAAGCTTCTCCAAGATCTAGTGAATACTACATTTATAGGCAAGGATGGACACTGTTATAAAAGTAGTGAGAGAAGAGAAAGAAGAAACTCTATATTAACATTGAATGAATAATACAATAGGAGAAGCCTCTATATATAGGCAGAAAGAGAAGAAAACCTAGATAAGTAAGGAGATAGAGATTGAGAGAGATACAAAGACAAATGGAGAGATACAGTTATGATAATACTAGTATAATAATAATATACAGCTAACACCCCCCCTCAAGCTTAAGGTGGTAAATCAGAAATCAATTTGAGCTTGGAGAGGAGATCAGAAAAGCGGCCTGGAAGATGAGCTTTGGTGAAGAGGTCAGCAGTCTGATCAGCAGAGGTAACAAAGAGAAGACGAACATGGCCACTAGTAACATGCTGTCGTATGAAGTGGCAATCGATCTCAATATGCTTGGTGCGATCATGGAAGACATCGTTATGAGCAATCTGAATAGCACTTTGATTGTCACAATAAAGATTAGTGGCAGCGGAATGAGAGACACCCATGTCAGAAAGAAGCCAACGAAGCCACACAAGCTCCTGAGTAGTATCTGCAAGAGCACGATACTCAGCCTCAGTACTAGAACGAGCAACAAGGGTTTGCTTCTTGCTACGCCAGGAAATGAGAGAAGTACCCAAGAAGAAGCAGAACCCAGTAGTGGAACGATGATCGGTAGGATCCCCTGCCCAATCGGCATCAGAAAAAGCATGCAGCTGTAGAGAAGAGTGAGGGGAATAGTGAAGACCATGAAACAAAGTTCCTTTGAGATAACGCAAAATGCGAACCAGGGCAGCATAGTGTGGAGAACGAGGAGCAGTCATAAATTGACTGACAATGTGAACAGCATAAGCAATGTCTGGACGAGTAACTGTGAGATAGACAAGACTACCAACTAACTGACGATATAAAGTTGCATCTGACAATAAGGGGCCGTCAAGAGGTGTAAGACGAGTCTGAGGATCAACTGGAGTAGTGACAGTCTTGCAATCGGAAAGGTTAGCACGAGCCAGAAGATCAGAAGTATACTTGGCCTGAGTGAGAAAATAACCAGAGGAATCCTGAGAAATTTCCAAGCCAAGGAAGTAGCTAAGTGCACCCAAATCTTTCATCTCAAACTGGCGATGAAGAAACTGTTTGAGACTAGAAATACCCACTGTGTCATCTCCAGTGATAATCATATCATCCACATAAAGGAGAAGGAGAATAGTACCCCGCTTCGTCTTACGGATAAACAAGGCAGAATCATGGGCACTGGAAGAAAAACCAAAGTCACGAATGGTAGAGCTGAACTTGGCAAACCAGGCACGTGGAGCTTGTTTCAAACCATATAAAGCACGGCGGAGTTTGCAAACCTTGTTTGAGGGAACAGAAGAACCAGGAGGAGGTTGCATAAATACTTCCTCAGTGAGATCACCATTGAGAAATGCATTCTTGACATCCATTTGAGAAAGATGCCAGTGGCGAGCAGCAGCAACAGCAAGTAAGCTGCGAACTGAAGTAAGACGGGCAACAGGAGCAAATGTTTCCTCATAGTCAATCCCATATTCTTGACTAAATCCTCGGGCGACAAGGCGAGCTTTGTAACGCTCAATGGAACCATCAGAATGAGTTTTGATCTTGTAAACCCATTTGCAACTAACAGTACGCTTGCCAGGAGGAAGATCAACTACGTCCCAGGTATGAGTTTGTTCAAAAGCCTGCAGCTCATCAGTCATAGCTTGTTGCCAACGAGGGTCAGAAGAAGCTTCTTGATAAGAAGTAGGCTCATGAGAGCAAAAAGCAGTGGAACCAACAATATAATCACGGAGAAGAGCAGAAGGTTGCCTTACCCGGGTAGAATGACGCTCAGGTGGAGGAGGAACCTCAATGGAAATAGGGTCCGGGGGAACCTCCACCGAAGCCGGAGAAGGCGGAGGGCCATCAGCTGACACAGGATCCTCAGGATGGACGATAGGCATAGGCGGCTGTGGAAGCATGGGATCAGAATCTGCATTAAAGTCATTAGAAAACAAATCGATAGAAATATCAATGAAGACCGGTGAGTGGGTGGACTGTGGTAGGTGAAACTTGGAAAGAGTGGAGAACATTTTGTGCTCCCAGAAGACCACATGACGAGAAATACGAAGACGCTTGGAGATAGGATCCCAACAACGATACCCTTTATGTTCAATACCATACCCTAGAAAACAACAAAGACGAGAACGAGGTTCTAGTTTAGTGTGTTCATGAGGCTGAAGGAGAACAAAACAAGCAGAACCAAAAACTTTAAGAGTGGTATAATCAGGAGGAGAACCATACAAACGCTCGTAAGGAGTTGTGTTAGCTATGACAGGGGTAGGAACTCGATTGATGGTATGGATAGCAGTAAGGGAAGCTTCCCCCCAAAATTGTTCAGGACAAGAAGAAGAAAGGAGAAGAGCCCAAGTAGTGTCTAGAATATGACGGTGCTTTCTTTCGGCTCGTCCATTTTGTTGGGAAGTGCCTGCACAAGATCGATGAGAAAGAGTACCATGAGCCTGAAGAAAAGAAAGAAAATCAGAATCCAAGTACTCCTTAGCATTATCAGAACGAAAAAGCTTAATAGTATAGGAAAACTGAGTGTGGACCATAGCAGAGAAATTATAGTAAATCTGTTTAAGTTCAGAGCGATTTTTGAGAAGAAAAAGCCAAGTATAGCGAGAAAAATCATCAACAAAAATCACAAAATATCTAGACCCCCCCATGGTAGGTGTGGGGGAAGGTCCCCAAATATCTGAATGCACAAGATCAAAAGGAGCAGTGGAAATAGAAGTACTTTTATTAAAAGGTAAAACAGGTTGTTTAGCAATTTGACAAGATAAGCAATCGACATCGTCAACACAGACACGACCTAACTGACCACTAGAAACTAAATTTTTTAAACGACTAAAAGAGACATGTCCTAAGCGACAATGCCAAAGATGAAAAGGAGACATAGTAGATGCAGCAGCAACAGGAGATGATTTGTGCGGACTGCGAAGGTGGAGAAGCTCGAACAGACGTCCATGCTTACGGCCTATCCCAAGGATCTGTCTCGTCTGAGGGTCCTGCACCAAACAACCATTAGCAGAAAAAGTAATAGTTAGACCAAGGTCACATAATTGACCAACAGAGATAAGGTTCATTTTAAGAGAAGGAATATGATAAGCATCAGAAAGGGACACAGTGGAAGTAGAGATTTGGCCAATATGACTAACAGGCATATGAGAACCATCAGCAGTGTGTATAGTGGGAGCAGAAGAGCTCGAGGACAAAGAAGAAAATAGGGTGGAATCAGAAGTCATGTGATTACAGCATGCGGAATCAAAATACCATGAAGAGTTACCTGAGGTTACTGAAAGAGCAGTAGAAGGAGGAGTACCCGATTTGTTGAGAACCTGGTGGATAAGGGACTCAACATCATCCATAGAAAAAGAAGGAGTAGAAGAACTCTCAGAGGCAATAGCAGCAGAGCGAGAACCGTGGTTAAATTTGGTCTGAGACCCAGAACGAGAAGCCCCTTTCTTAGATGAAGTAGTGGAGGGAGCTCGAGGACAATGGCTTTGGAGATGGCCCGGAGCAGTCTTATGACAAGTCAAGCATTCGCGAACCTGGCAGTGAACAAGAGAATGAGTGGCTGGCAGGCCTCGGTTGCGACAATAACTGCAGATGAGAGGCTGTGAAGATGAGGAACTCTGAGAAGATGGAGTAGCAAGAACAGAATCCGTGGTGTGAGATCTGAGACTCCCAAAACGAGTCTCCTCTGATAGGAGCTCGGTAATGGCTTGCTCTAAAGTGGGCAAAGGCAGACGATGAAGCAAAGAAGCACGCACGGGCTCAAAAGTGTTATGAAGAGCCATAAGAAACTGTAATAGTCGCTGATGATTCCGATAAGTAATAAATAGCTGTGCATCATCAGAATGAGCCCATGGAGGTTCAGAAAGAGCGAGCTGGTCCCAAACGGACGACAGCTGGGATAGAAAGTCATTGAGAGACTGACCGGGTGCTTGACGCATGTGATGAAGAGTCTGCAATAGTTGATATTGATGAGCATGGCCAGTGGTCTGATAACGTTCCTTCAAAAAATCCCAAATTGCTTTGGCAGGAGAGACAAGGGAGTCATCGTCCTGAAAGCGTCCAAATTGAAGGTTGATGGAAGGAACCGAGGTAGCCCGGAACCATGTGATAATTTGATAATTCTTACTTTCCCAGTCGTCAAGATGGTCATCGAATGTAGAGTCGGTCTCATCCTCCTTTTTGGTGGGTTTGGAAAGAGTACCAGTAATAATCCGCCAAAGGCGTTTCCCTTTAATGAAGCTAGAGAGAGCTTGAGCCCAACTAACATAATTGGACCCATCAAGGATAACAGAGACAGATTGGATGTGCTATGTATGATCCATAATTTGGCAAAACGAAGGTCACCAACAGATTCAGAAGACTGGAAAACCTTAGGGACAAAGAGTTTTTTTTTTTTTTTTTTTTAAGAAGCTGTGTAGGGCTGACGTCAGCGGCTGCAGAAGGATGACGTCAGCAGCTGAGAATCCAGGCAAACGGCTTGGCAAGCCGGGCGGAGGCAGCACGCGGCTAAGGGAAGCCGGGCGGAAGCCGATGGAGAATCGGCTGGGACGGAAGCCGAAGGGCAGTTGGCTGAAGCGGAAGCCGATGTCGAGCCGAGTGGCGAAACGGCTGAAGCGGAAGCCGCGTGGCTGTAGCGGACGGAGCGTGGTGAGAGTGAGAACGCGGAAAGCGACGCGCCACTCGTTTGGACGAGCGTGAGGGCGCGTGTAGAGGCTGATGAGAGTAATTTTGGTGGCTATGGGTTCGTCGTGAGGAGACGAAGAGGGTGGTACAGTTCAAACGGGAAAAGACGGATGAACAAAATACGCAGAAGCCAGCAGAAAGAACACCAGAACAGAAGCAAACCGAGAGAAAAAAAGAAAAAACTAGGAGAGAATTTTTGGCTCTGATACCATGTTATAAAAGTAGTGAGAGAAGAGAAAGAAGAAACTCTATATTAACATTGAATGAATAATACAATAGGAGAAGCCTCTATATATAGGCAGAAAGAGAAGAAAACCTAGATAAGTAAGGAGATAGAGATTGAGAGAGATACAAAGACAAATGGAGAGATACAGTTATGATAATACTAGTATAATAATAATATACAGCTAAAGGGGGAACTGGAGGTCCCTTACGAATTTAAAAAGTCTTTTTACTATAATAGACTTAACTATTTATTATTATTTGTTAGAATATATATATATATATGTATGTCCCTCTATTGAAATCCTGGATCTGTCCCTGTTTACAGGTCCTGGCGGAAATTTTCATATAGTAGACGGGCAGTTACAATCATCAGCATATCAGGTAGTCAATGTAATTGGGAATGGGGGAAGAGGAATTGGATTTTGGACAGCAGAAAATGGAATTGTCACAAGTAGAAGCAACAGTACTTATTCCACTTCAAAGGCTAATTTTTATATGAATACTTATCTCCTTTTTGATGGGTTGCTTCAAAAAATTATTTTGATTATTACTCTCATCCATTATTTAATTTTGTTCAAACTTTTTTCTAAGATTTAGGATTTCAAAATAATAAAAAAATAATGATATTGATGATAATGGTAAGTTTTGGTAGGGTGGATTGGAGTTTTAGAGTAAAGAATAAGAAAAAGAGAAAATAACTTTGATTTCTTGAGAAAGAAGATGCACAGATTTAAATAGGAATAATTGATTATGATGTACCATGCGAAAAAAAAATTTTATTTTAGAATTTAATATATGTTGTCCTTATTAATAAATTTATATTAAGATATATAACATGAATTAAAATTTATGAATTTGAATTGGGCGTAGTGAGATATTTTTTGGGTTGAAATCGAATGACCCCAAATACATCTTGGCAGGCCCATATGGTTATTTCTGGATAAACTCAACAAAACATAATCATTGACCAATTTTTTGGTGATAAACGCTATCAATGAATAAGTTATCATTATCAAATTAATTTAATTTTTTATATGAATAAAATACACAAAATACACAATAAAATAAATTATTTAAATCATGAAACAGGAATTGTGATGGGCCTCCAATCTATAATTTAGACTAGAAGGAATCCACCTCCATTTAAGACATTTTAATATAACTCATTTCTCCATGATACCTTTGAACATCTTTGTGCAAGCTTTCATTTAATTTAAATCTTGTTAGTCACCCTCTAAGTATGTTAAAAATAATTTACAAACAATGAATAACTCAACCATTTATTTTCAACATAAAAAGTATCTTCAAAGTTTATACATTTTAATAAAACATAGAAAGTCAATCCTTATACAAGAACAGATAAAAATTATTAGAATAATAAGATTAACAGCAAAATAAAATTAAAATAATAATTAAGAGACAGATAACTTACAATCATAAATTGTTTACTGGAAATAACTTGAAAGTCTAGTTTCAAATACATAACTTCAAAATACAACTTAAATACAATTTTTTGAGAATAAAAGCAAGAGAGTGAAAAGCAGGTGGATTCTTGATTTTTCTAATTCTGCCTTTGCCTTGACTAGAGAAGCTCTTTTATAGGCCAAGCAGATAACTGTGACGCTTATGACTTCATGAGTTGGAAAGTAGGAGGAACATTGTGAGGCTTGTGACTTCCAAAAGCTGGAAAGTAGGAGGCACGTGGGTGCTGTGGGCCGTTTTGGTGATTGGTGAAAGTTGTCTATTTTTTTATTTATTTTTTCTCATTACTGCACAGTTGACAGATGGAGAATCAATAACCCGTGACTGCATAGTTGACTGATGGAGAATTAATAACTCGTGGTTGCACAATTGACTGATGGGGAATCAATATGCATATCAGTAACTTTTCTCAAAGTAGAGTAGTGACTGAAGCTGATATATATATGGAATTCAATGACTGTTTTAGGCATATAGGTCTTCAGCATCTTGGAATTGTGGACCATATGGATCATGACTAGTAGAGGCTTCGGATGAGGTTGATCCATCTGAAGCATCATTTTCATCTTGTGACTAAGCTTGGGCCAATAGTAACTTTGCAATTTGAATAAGTTCTTCATTACTGATCTTGGACTTGGGCTTTGACTTGGATTTTGAAGGCCCAGAACTAGCTGTTGGGCTCCCAAGTCTGACTGTGGTAAGAGGAAATGGGTTTCCTTGAGTGACTGAAGCAGTTGAGTTCTGCTGAGAAGATTTAACCATTGCAGGAGTAGGAGCATGAACATTGATTGGAAATTCTTGCTGGACTTGTTCAATAATGCGTTGGACTTTGAAAGCATCCCACCATTTGACAAAATGTTGGCAACTGACTAGGTTATTAGAAATATTATATTGCCATTTAAATATCCAAGGGATTTTATATTTGGACATAAAATGGAGCAATACAGGGAATTGACTTTTATGTTGACTCAATTTATAAATTGAAGAGAAATAATTGACTTGTTCCATTAAATTAGTAGGAATAATTTTTGGGATGGCACTATGTTGAGACCACCATCTCAGAAACCATGAAAGAAATTCTGACTTGAATTTATGGTCAAAAGAGAAGAACCAGGAGTGACTGTATGACTTATTTTTGTGGATAAGGATCTTAAACCAGGCATCCATTGTAGATCAACTTTCTTCGTGCCCCCTTTCGGAGAGCTCGAATTGGTCCTACAGTTCGAACTCCTGTCACGGTTCTGAATCTAATCTCACAAAGTGCAATGTGAGACTGATAAACACCAAAGAGTCCAATCCGGCAAATTATTTTAGAAAATCGCTTTTGAATCAAATAATGCCAAAACTGGACTGCTTTGCCAGATTATAGAGTCACCACCTAAATATTTTATTTTTGGAAAATTTAGGAAACCATGACTCGTGCCAAAGGCCACGTATCCGTCATCACCAAAGTTGCCTCGGCTCAGGAACTTGGATACGAGAGGGGAAGGTCCTGAAATGAGCACCCCTGCTCACCCGATCAAAAGATCGGCCTCTACTATCATGATATGTTGTTTTACAAACACATGTGTTCTTATTCTCGTTATTAGCTAACTTTACTATGTGACGCACACAAGCAAGCATAGACTAAAGTCGCAAGAATCGGAACAAAACAACTCATGTTTTTTTTCGAAAATGATTTGAAGTTGCCACTCGCAAGTGGGCTAAAACGCGGTTTTGCCACCAAATATGATGGGCTTAAAACATGATTTGCCAGTTCGCAAAGTGGGCTTAAAACTCACATTCGTCGAATTGTTCCAATTCAAGCAACAAAGCCTTCATCCACTGGCATTCATGCCGTTTAGCAAATAAGCAAATAGCCTCATGGCAAGCATGTGAAACATGGCAAGCATGTAAAACATGGCAACACTCATACTCATGCAAGTATGCTAAAGCATAAAATTCAAAGAGTACTCCAATCCAAAATAAAAAAACTAGTTAGAAATATGCATGATCCTAACTATGTAAGATGCCTAATGAAACACATGCAATAATGCAATTAATAGGCTCGGCTACTAATATGGCATATGATACAATTTGATAACATGCTTTGAAACACGCATTCAAATAAGTATTGAATTGACAATGCAGTTTGAATGATGCGCCGAGCCTCGCTGCATGCAAGACAAATGAATGATGCAAACATGCAAGCATAAGGTATGCTAATCGAAACATGACCCTAATTTAACCATCGAAAGTAGTTAAATAAAATAGAGAAAGACGCGAGGTTGGAAGACATGCACACACGCACGCACGCACGCTTATTACAGCATTGCGCCCTCATGAAGGAGGGTCCGACTGAATAAGCTAACTAGTTATGCTAATTAAGCTAACTATTACAAAACAAACTAATTAACGATTCTAGCTAATTATTACAAACCGAATTGAATAAGTAGCTACGCTAAGCTAATTAAGTACAAAACTTGAATCGAATAATTAGTTACGCTAACTAACTAAAGCAATTTAAACAAAGCAAGTAAATGGCCTCGAAGGCGAGGGACACAAGCATGCTTGGTTGCTCTACTCTAAAATGCCCTTGCCTTGCCATCGGATGCCTCTGTTTGCACTCATTTGATCACTGAAAATTGTACCAACTTTCAAATTGCCTCTGCTCCAACACAGGAACACATTTGTGCAAAATTCACTGGTAGCCGGTCGGTTACAAAATGTGGCTGTCGGCCATAACAACTGGCCAGTCGGCTAGCTCAAGTGGCCGGTCGGCCACCCCCTTTTCTGGACTTCTCCTTTTGCTGCAACAGAGAGCAAACAGAGGCAAAGCAATGCATTTTCAAGAAATATATGTACTGCTACCCTCCTTACCATCTCTCAAGCTCAAAGGAGTGTAGCTCTTAGCTCTCAAGCCATCAACCAAGCATTTTCAATGCATGATGGCTAGGGAACCAAGCTTATACAAGATTAATGAATGCACAAACAAAACCAAAACAGCCACCACCCTATCATGCATGATCAAGGGTGACGGTGACCAAGAAAAATGACACGTTTCATCACTTTGAGTATCAAACGTCCAATTTTCCTTGTGTTTGGATTAACGTCCTATCCAAACACATGTAATGCAACACAACATGCTTAACTTGCTCAAGTTTTACTTGTCATGTTTTATTTATTCATTTTAATTACCGATCCATTCTTTAACCGGTTAAGTCCAAAAGATGAGAGTCCTCTAATGGAAAGAGGGCTTAAGCCACAAGTACCTTGAGCATGAAAGAGGCCCCATGTTGTTGGTAATGAACACCTGAAGGAATTAAACCATTAGGCATGAGGGTCTCAATTCCACACTTAAGCCAACAAGAGGCTCAAAGCCACTTTCAAAACAAAGTAAAGTGTGGAGAATAGAGGGAGGTTACAGATATTTCAGTGCTGACATGGCATGCAAAATGACACTAAATCATGCAAGCGACACATGCAAGTCATGTTTAAGAGCCTAACTCATTAAGCTAGTGATGACCATTACACTATAGCCATGCAATACAAGCCTCAACTGACCAAACCAGCTCAAAACAGAGTTAAAATATGCCAAAACAGTGGCTAAAACTTGCTGAGATTAAGGCATAAAAGGCTAGAAAAACATGCTCACATGTTAGCTTACAAACAAGACTCAAGAGCAACTCTAAAAAAGCAATGAAAGAGTGAAGCAAATGAGCATGTGACAGAGCTATAAACACTGAAATTACATGTAAAAAGACACTTCAACATGCAACCATCTCAAGCAAATCAAGTTTAAAGGGCTAGAATGCCAAGCTAGTGAAGCTATTTGCACTACAACCATGCAAAACAAGGCTCATATAACTAAGACAGCCCAAAACAGAGCTAAAACCAGTCAAAACAATAGCTAAAACATGCTTGAATTAAGCTGAGTTAAACCACAAAAATATGCTACCATAGGATGCTAACTAGGCATGCAAGTGAGACACAAGGAGGGGAGGCTAACCCCTCCATTTTTGGACTTCAAAACATGCTTTCCACCACTAAAATAAATTTGAATTTCAGTGGTTTAAAGGCCCAAAAAGTTTGATTTTAATATGCTCAAAGATGGTGCAAAAAGTCTCACAATTAATCAACAAGAAGGGTGGACAACCCCTTAGCACAAAATGACTTCAAACTGCCATATTAAGCTTCAAAAATCAGAGTTTTTTGTAGTTCAAAACTAGGCCAAAAATAGTATAAATAGATGGCTAAACAAGTAATCAAAATAAAGCTTACAATGCAAGTCCTATACATCTTGAAGCACAGCACAAAACAGTCACAATTTTAAGCTAAAACCACCCTTAGGAGCTCAAACTAAGCCTCAAAGAACCTCAGCTCCAAGATAAGGATGTTTGGTTAAGGGTCTTTGTGCAAAAGTGTAGAGAAAATCAACTATCAAGCACAAAACAAGAGGAGAGAGAGAGAGAATTCTAGAGAGAGAGGGAGAAATTTACTCAAAATTATCCAAACTCCCCAAATGGGGAGAGACCCCTCTATATATAGAAAATCAAGCTAAAGGCTTGTATTCATCCCTCCATACATATGTATGGAGATGGCCTTCAGTGAACAACAGCTGGCACAGCTAGCAAACAAATATCTGAAAAAGAAGAAAAATGGCCGTCGGCCATCATTAGTGGCCGATCGACCATCAATGTAGCTAACCGGCCATCAACATAGCTGACCGGCCACCACTGGTGGCCGACAGGCACAAGTCATGGCCAACAGGCTATGGGGATGGCCGATAGACCACCCTCTCCTCCAGAATTGAAGCAATAAGCTCTTGGTCCATAACCAAGCACAAAACAGACAAGATTAGAGGCTCCAAGGCAAGGTGCTCGACCGAGACCTTTAGGGACTCAAAACGAACACGAGTAAGAACAATCATCGGGTGTTCAAACAATGACGTCCAAGTCTTGAGGACGGTAAAAAATGGGGTGTCTACAGTTGGCCCTCTTTGACAGAACTCGGAAGTCATGAAATGACGAGAGTGGATGTCAAAGCCCAGAGACGACCCATTTTTGACAAGGCCAAAGACTTAGACAAACAAGCAAGCAAAGACAAAGAACAGTTGCACTCACAGGCTGCCTACGTATCCCTTTGCGAGGAATCAAACCAGCGTAGTTCTGGGGCAAGATGAAATGCACGATGCAAGAACATAACTTATGATCATGCAATGAGACTGTAACAAAACATCTAGATGCAAATGTTATACAAAGAAATGCTACATCAAACTCATACATAAGCAAGTAAACAAACATACTACGCAGGGGAATTACGAACTAAACCACATTTCATGCAGAAAGGATGTAAGAAAATTATGCAATCTTAACTATGCATTACACAGAAAAGGCAACGAACAACACAAACATCGGGCGCACCCGAGGGGGCAAACAAGATTCCAACGCATGGCACACCCAAAGAAAGAAATGGTGTGAACCCAGGGACACACCCCAAGGTCCCGAACCAAAGAGAGCACATGATAACAATTGAAACACATCCAAATATTATGTAACCCAAAACAAAGAGCAAGAAAAGCATTAGAACCTGTCTGAATGCTTTTAACCAAAGCATCCTGATGCACCGCACGGGAGAGGAAAAGAGGATGGTGTAAACACCGAGGGGGTGGTATAAACATCGGAACACGTCCTAATGTTTATAACCAAAACAGGGTGGTATAAGCGTCGGAACACGTTCCAAATGCTTCTAACCGGGGGGATAAACATCGGGCACACGTCCCAATGTTTCTAACCAAAGAGGTGGTATAAGCGTTGGAACACGTCCAAACGCTTCTAACCAGAAGGGTGGATAAAAATTGGGCACACACCCTAATGTTTCTAACTAGTGAGGTGGTATAACCATCGGAACACGTCCAAACGATTCTAACCAAGAGAGGTGGTATAAACATCAGGGACACGCCCCAATGTTTCTAACCAAAGCAAGAGAGTGGTGTAAACACCGGGCGTACCCGAGTGTTTCTAACCAACAAGGGTGTTCAAGGAACAGGAATGATTTTACCTGGAGTTCCTCTGAATGAACCGTACATACAATATCGTTTGGTTGCACCAGCTTTGAATGAACCGTACATACAATATTGTGCCTGCATAAGAAAGAAACTTGACAGGTACAATACAATAAGAATGCATTTTCTATGCAAGATTAATAGCATGTTCTATACTAAATACCAAATGCATGTTTTATGTGAATGTGAGAAGCGTATATTCTATGCAAGCGAAAATTGTGGCATGCTCCATGCAAAATTAACAAATGCACGTTCTATGCTAGTGCGAAGCGCATATTCTATGCAAGCGAAAATTGTGGCATGCTCCATGCAAGATTAACAAATGCACGTTTTATGCCATACTAGCAAACTCATGCTTTATACAACAGTCATTTCATGCGAATGCAAGAGCATATACAATGCAATGCCAAGGGAGCACTTTCCATGCGAGATAACGACAATACATATCTTATGCCAAGCATGTTACGCACTAAAGTTCAAAACCCGTGTTTAATGCCCAAGTAAAAGCACGCTCTATGCTAAAGTACAAGATGCATGCTCTATGCGAACAAGAGACTATGCAAAACCTCATGTGAATGGCACATTCCACGAAATGACAAAGAGGTGCACATTCTATGCAATGATAAAAGTGGTGCACAGTAAAAATGACTTGATTAGAACCTCCAACTTACCTCTTGGAGGAGTTGCAACAAGTTAAAAGGATACACCTCGCATGTGTTGAGTATCACACACTAAAAACACGGTCCGGAGCTTCTACAGAGCCTTTTGAGCTTAAAAGTGTACTTTCCTTGCACTTTCTTGAGGGATTAGGCCATAAAACAATAGAAAAACATCCAAGGAGAACACTGGAGGCCTATCGGCCACTCTGGGAAGCCATCGGCCACCCATCGGCCACAAAAGAATGTCATCGGCCATAAATGGTGGCCATCGGCCACCACTAGTGGCCGGTCGACCACTAATGACAAATTCAGGGTAGTTTCAGCATTTCACTACGGGTCTTTAAGTATAGGGTTCCAAACCCTTTTTCCACACTACCTCAAGCCCGAAAATTCTTATCCTCTCACTCTAGGCCATTTCCCTCCTTAGATCTGAGCATCCCGCGTGTTTTCCAATACCCCGTAAACATTTCTTTTGCTAAACCCTCATAGTTTAAACCACTTTGAACTGATCGAAAGTAGCTTTCGGTGTTTCTTTCTTCATTTCCACCACTCGAGGTTTGTTTTCCTCGAGTTACCCTTGAGTTCGGTGCCCTTTTCCGAGCTTTGACCTTTTCTTCCATTTTTCCTCTCTCAAAGTTGACTTTTGTTGACTTTTGGCGTTCTCCGCCCATTTTTCCCATTTTCGACCGTTTTCTCATCTTCCCTTGAGATGGCGGACGACATCCCACACGATGAAGCTCCTCTGGAGATGGAGATGGAGATGGATGATCCAGAGTTCGAGCCATTACCGCTCAGCACTCGACCTTTCGACCCGGCGACGTATCATCCCGAGATACACGTGCTGCCTCCCGATAGCATCTGTCAGTTAGGGGGTTTGCACAAGGCGCTCCTGAGGACCTTTTACTGTGCGAGCCGGAGTCACACTTATCTCATGGCTCCTCCGAGGTATACACTGTACCCTTGTTTTTCGTAATGTACTTCGCATTTCTTGCATAGATCTCACTGTCTTTCATCTGTTCATCCCAAACACTTTCTTCCACTGTATTTCTTACACTGCCTTGCATCTACTTATCTTGATCACAGGGGGATTCACGCGCCATTCAAGGATACAGGACCACCTCTGCTAGGGAGTGGTACATGGAGCTTCCCGACGCTGTTCGTCATATCATTAACAAGGTCGGCTTCAGCGCATTTTGTATGGGGCTCTCACATCTCATAGCGAGCCGGCCTCTACTGGGCGCTTTGGTAAAGAGGTGGTGGGATACCACCAATTCCTTTCACTTCTCTACCGCTGGGGAGATGACAATGACTCCCTTTGACTTCTCTATGCTCACTGTCATAGCGGTAGGGGGTCATCCGATTCCTTACGACATGGATATGGGCTAGTGGGAGGCCGCTCAGATCTACCTTCTGGGGACTCGCCCACCCATCTCTCGCTCAGGGATGGTCCAATACACATGGTTCGCAGATTACTACAGAGGGACAGCACCAGAGACCAGAGAGGAGACCGAGCAGTATGCTCGAGGTTTCTTGATGTTCCTGTTTGGCACTACTCTGTTTGCCGACCGGGCGAACACCGTTGGGCTTTACCTGATGAGCGCCTTGGTGGACTTGTCTCGTGTCCGGCTCTACAACTGGGGCGGCGCAGGCTTGGCCACACTATACGGGTATATGAGCTCCACCTTCCGCTGTAGCGGGCATCTGCTAGGAGGCTACTGGAGGGCCTGGGAGGTATGTCCTAACCTTCTCTTTTTGCATTTCCCGTTATGTCTTCTGCTTCGCATTTTCTATACACTGTACACACCATACACTGTATTATACATAATCTGCTTTCTGATTTACATTATCGGTACACTGCACACACTGTCTGCCTTCCGCAATGCATTCTCTGTATACTATATACACAATCTGCTTTCTGTATCATCTGTATTCATCTGTGGTATACTCACTGTTGTCCTTCCGCCTTCTACAACTGTGGGTGTACGCCTATTTTTCGAGGCTTGCCCCAGAGCTAGAGGTGGAGATGTCACCTGTTGTGCTATACTCCCACAAGTATGACGGAAGATGCCAGCGGAGGCCCAAGGAGTCCTTCTCATTTTTCCGTCGATTCTTCAACACCGTGACCACAACAGAGGTAACTCAAACCTTATAGTAATTTCAGCTCTACTTCATATTACATATCAAATGGCAACTACCAATCTATATATTCACTATTTGTAGATCACCTGGCAGCCCTGGGCGGTGATGCTTGATGGGGTCAGAGATCAGTTTGTTAGCGCTTGGGAGGCTTCCCAATTGCGGATCTTGCTCAAGGGCCTGGTTTGTCGAGCATGGTTCTTAGGGGAGCGATTCCTGTGCCAGAGCCTCGGCTTGCCCAAGCCAATAGTTCCGATGCTGCCTCCTACATATATGAGGATCACAGAGAGATACACCATGTAGGAGATGATCGATTTCACTAGAGGTTGGGATACCGACTTCTTCAGACTTGAGGGCGATTACACTGCCTTTATCCAGACATACCTCATGCCACCTCTGACTGGCGCCCGTGGGGGTGAGAGAGCTAGAACTCCAGCTGCGGGCTCATGACAGGAGAGGTTCTCAGATGAGGCAGAAGGTGGGACGGCCAGAGCTGCCTACTACACTGACTTGCTGGCGACCCACATGAGAGGCTTACTTTACTAGATTCCCATCGAGCCTGCACCAGCTAGTCACGAGCTTGTCGGAGTTCGAGGCCTGACCCCGGTATGTATCATACTTTACATTTTGCACATTCCATTCATTTCAGTTATGCTTTATAGACCGCTGATCATCTCAACACATTTATAGGCATCCATAGAGTACACCGGGCAGGCTCTCGAGCTAGTGGCTTCTCTGACGGGGATGGTGCAGACAAGTATGAACCTACTCAACATCTACGGTATTCCAATGAGTTTCTTCAATTCATACTTCATGCCATGAAACTCCCTGCTGATACATCAGCATTTCAAATATAATCTGTTCCATCTTGCATTGCTCTGCCACACTGCACCCAAACACTACATACTGCATTCCTTCTTTGCATCTGATATATACCGCAACTGATGTATTTGACAAATTGTCCTTTTCAGATCCCAGCTGCACTAGGCGCTCCAGCAGGAGCTACAGCAAGACCATCGATGCCTTCTCCAACAGTAGGGAGAGAGAGACGAAAGGCTCTGGTGCATAGCCGAGGCAGAGCTAGCCATACTCGTGACAAGAGCAGCCCATTAGAGCCTATCTCGGATGATGATGAGACAGATGAGGATGATGAGCTAGTGAGCGCCTAGTCAGAGTCATCTCAGGATGGAGACGACGGCACCGGCTTGGGTTCTGAGGGCAGTGACGATGATGCTGAGGAGGGAGATGTTGTTGAGGCTGGTTCAGCAGCTAGCTCCGACACTGGGGCCTCTGACAGTGGCACTGATGGTGATAGCTCTAAGTCTGCTCTACCGAGGAAGAGGACGAAGAGGGCCTCTCGATCCTGAGGTGGCTGGCACTGATTCAGATGTTTTTGCTTAGTTTTCTTTTTGCTAGTAGTGCTAGCGCATTGTATAGTTTTCAGGGAGTTTTTATTTTCTTAAAAACTTGTACTCCTTTTGTAAAAAGAAACCATGATTGGAATGAAAAATCAGCTTTTTGATTAAAAAAAAAAAGTGTTATGTTTTTACATTCTGAGCATCGCATTGCACCATTTTACACAAAAATGGGATTTGATGGAATTTGAAAATTGTATTGTGTTGGCAATTCCTTAATTAGGTAATGAACCGACCAACACATAACAAAGAGACTAAAACAACTCAATGAACAACTAATGCAACAACTCAATAAGCAAAACAACAACTCGATAAGCAAATCAACAACTTGATAAGCAACTCGACAACATTCCTAAAAAGTGACGACAAAATGCACCAAGAGCAAAACAAGACACAGGTTCTGCAGCATTCTCAACACATGGATGGACCAAAGGACAAAGTAGGAGTCCACCGGCCACAAACAGAAACTGTCGGTCATCAAAAGTGGCTGTCAGCCACGAGTACTGGCCGATCGACTGTAAAAGTGGCTGGTCGACCACTAACATCGGCCGGTCGGCCACTAGTGTAGGGAACCTCCAGATTGCTGCTACCTGTCTTCCACTCAGCACCTTATCTTCTACAAAAGCTCTAGTTTCGTGGTTTCTTCAATTCAATTCTATTTTTGCCACAAATGGAGCCATTCTTTGCCGAAAAACTCTCCGATTGGATTGCGAATTCAGATGGCTCGGAAAAGCTAAATTTTTGGGGTTTCAAGATAAATACACTATTCCCGCTAAGTCGTACCCCACTGTGTTTTCCATTCCTTCACGCCGTGACTAGATGTTAGAACCCGGTTACACATGTTTTCAGCTTCGGAGGATAAGAGATATGCCCTACGATCGAAGAATTCCAAACTTTGATGGAATCCCAGCGTGACGAGGAACTCTTGCCCCAGTCTCGTTTTGGCCACATCCAAGCTTTAGGAAGGATGTGTGGGCTTACTTTACACGATGATCGATCCTTGGTTCACAACGGGGAGTTGGATATTACCAGCTTGATTCATCGATTTTCTAATACCAACGACCGCGGCGATCGTCTCTGGCAAAGTTTTTGATAGCATGCCCTCTGCTCATTTTCTGCTTGCCCCTGGTTTCGGAAGATCTAGCATTCGCTTGATCGAAGTGGCGTAAGGCTTAAAAGAGGGCAAGAGCTGCATTGGCTTGACATTAGCCGAGACTTTGATGGGCTTGGATGCTTTTCATCGCCAGGAGACAACCAAGTTCACAGGAAGTCCACTACTCTTACAGGTAATGTTTCCCACTCTATCTCACATGTGTTTCTCACATCACTCGGCACTGAAGCTCTGTTTTTCTCTCAGAATCCTTTTTCTTATTTTTTCTCTCCACAAACACCTCTCTATTCTTTAATCCCTCTTATTTTTCATCCCTCCCCAGATATGGCTCATGGATAGGTTGAAAGTAGTGGACTCTTGCCCCGCATATTCAGCGCGCGGCTATTTCTTTCGCCAACGGCTAGTTGATTTCCTGAACGAGGGATGGTGGTGCCACTGGATGTGCAACAGGTCTGCTGCTGATATTGCTTGGCGTTGCCCTGGTTTGATCTGCCTGAGATAAGCTACAGCATGTCTCGACAACTTGGCATTCAGTTGATTAGGTTGACACACTGTGTCTTCTATTTTCTATTCCAATTCAGGAGTCAGTTCAGACATGACCAAACTTGCCCAGAAGAGGGGGTAGAGTACCCAACTTCATTTCCAATCCAAGGTTCACAACTTGCTCGATATCCCACTGTATGGAGTACAAGAGAACTTCTGGCACCCGCTCCCAATTTTAGTTGCGCCCTTTCTGGCCAATGCATAGCTTGGCTTGAAAATGAGGCGCAAACGGGCCTACTTTAGCATCTGAAGCTTCCACAAGCTCTAGAAGGGGACACAGGAACACCTGACTCAGCCGTGCCCCAAGTTTATTGCTTTGATCTATACTTTCAAATTTTCCTTTTGAATGTAATAAAAACCAGCTTTTTATCAAGAGGTAGAGAACTCTGTATTGAAATCAATGAAATTCAAGGTTGTGGGCACTGAAAATTTTCCTTTCGGTCCACAAATGGTTCAAGTTGTAAAAAGATTAATTTGAAAAAAATCAACTTTTATTAAAACTTTTCAAAGCTATTTTCGATAAGGATCACAACTGGACACACCTGGAATTTATCCTTGAGATGTACAACCCCGAATCTAATAACTGGAAAGTTGCCCCTTGTCTGAATAGCATTACACTGCACTATAACCAGTTCTCATAGTGAAGATCACAACCGAACTCTTGGATGCAGAAAAGACAAAGATGACCAAAATAATCTCATGGACACAGTTGATTTGGAAGTATTTATGGCTGGACTTCAGAATGAAGTTGCCTACGTATCCCAAAGATGGGAATCAAGCCTTACGTAATTTGGTTTGGGTTCACTCAGGTATTAACACTCTCCTTTTGCGCTCTAACTTTTATCAGGGCCGCCCTTTTCCAGGTTTTCAACCTTGCGAGCTCAGTTTTTCTTTTTTCTAATTTTTTTGTGCTCTAACTTTTGCCTAGGTCGCCCTTTCGGGTTTTCGGCCCAACGAGCCTTTCAAGGGTAGTATTTCTTCAACTTGTCCATGTTGATCGGTTGGGAGAATTCAAGGCCATCTACGTCCATAAAAATGACAGCTCCACCCGACCAGATAGACTTGATGACATAAGGACCAGTCCAACTGGGTTTGAACTTGCCCCTAGGGTCATGGATGGGAGCTCAATTGTCTTTGAGAACCAAATCCCCTTCTTTCAGATTCTGAGACTTAACTTTCTTATTAAAAGCCCTGGCAATCCTACGTTGATAACATTAGACGTGGTACAGCGCTTTCAGCCTTCTCTCGTTGAACAGCATTAGTTCCTCAAACCTGCTCTACCGCCAATTCACTTATGCTATCTGGCACTCAGTGATAACCCGCAGCGATGGTACCTCAACTTCAATTGGCAGAACAACTTCCATCCTATAAAACAAGGAATACGGAGTTGCCCCAGTAGATGTTCGAATTGATGTCTTGTAGCCCCAAAGAGCAAATGGTAGCTTGTCTGGCCAGTCCCTATAGGTTTCCACCATCTTCTGTAAAATATGTTTGATGTTCTTATTGGTGGCCTCAATAGCTCCGCTGGTTTGCAGCCGATATGTGGATGACTTATAAAAAGCCATGTTGTACTTCTCTAACAAGTCAATCACTTCCTTCTTAAAGTGGGAACCATTGTCCGAGATAATCTCATTCGGGACCCCATAACGATAGATAATATTATTCCTGATGAACTTGGCTACATGTGACGCTTTCAGCACTGCGTAGGATTGGGCCTTGACCCACTTTGTAAAGTAGTCTATTGCCACCAGGATATACTCATACCCGTTTGACCCCTTCGAAGTAACTGCCCCAATAACATCAATTTCCCAGACTGAAAATGGCCATGATGAATTCATGTTGTACAGCTTCGACGGCGGGATATTCATGCGATTTGCATGAATTTGGCATTTGTGGCATCGCCGAAAACACCGACATAATCCTCCTCCATGGTTAACCAGTAATAACCCTGCTTGAGAATCTTCCGAGCTAGCATTACTGCGCTCATGTGCAAACCACATTCTCCTCCATAGATGGCCTCTATTAGGCACTTCGACTCTTTTTCATCAACACACAGCTTGTGCATTCCCAGATGACCTCATTTGTATAATTTACCCCGCATATAATAAACTGAGCAGCCATTCGCCGTATTGCCCTTTTATCTTTGGCATTTTCCCCTAGTGGATAAGCCTCATTCTCCAAGAAGTTCTAGATGTCATGATACTCGGGGTTCTGATCCTGTACTTCATCTATCACGGCAATCAACTCGTAGGCCGGCACATACCTCTGTTCAATAATGATCAGACGCATTCGGACTTCCAAAGGGATGTCTATCATGGAAGATAGAGTTGATAAAGTGTCTGCAAACCTGTTGCTCTCTCTTAACAAATGCGTGAAGGTTAAATTCTCAAACCTAGGAATAAGAACGTCCAGGGTTTGGTGATAGATTTTCATCCTTTCTTTCTTAACCTTCCAGTCCCCTTTTGCTTGAGACACAACCAGGTTCGAGTCCCCAATGACGTCCAACCATTTTGCCCCTAGTTCCAGGGTGGTTTCCAAGCCAGCGATACATGCCTCGTATTCTGCTTCATTGTTTGATACCTTGAACCGGAGTTTGAAAGCTAAAGGTATGTGGGAATTGTCGGGCATTATTAGCAACGTCCCTATTCCATAACCGTACTGATTAGATGCTCTGTCAAAATACATAGTCCAAATCTCTTCCTCGACCTACAGAATGGACTCATCTGGGAACAAATACTCTATTGCTTCGTCTCTCTCTACTACGTGATCGGCTAGGAACTCCACTACCGTTCTCCTTTTCAGAGACTTGCAAGTCATATACTTCAAATCAAATTCGAAGAGAAGAAGCAACAAATGGGCTAGCCTACTCGTAAGTGCTGGTTTCTCGAAGAGATATTTGATGGGATCTAATCTCGAAACTAGTATTACAAAGTGAGCTAACAGGTAGTGCCTCAACTTCCTGGTGGCCCATACCAAAGCTAGACAAGCCTTTTCCAACGGCATGTAGCAAGTCTCATATTCCAGCATCTTCTTGCTCAGGTAATAGATGGCTTTCTCCACTCTATCTTCAGATTCCTACACAAGCATGCAACCCATTGTCGTGTCGGTTACTGACAGATACAAAATCAACGGCTTCCTCGGCTCCGACAGTGACAACACGGGCAGGTTCTGAAGGTATTGTTTGATTTGCTCAAAAGCTACCTGGCATCGGTCATCCCATTGGAATTTCTTTCCTTTCTTTAGGAGATCAAATAGTGGTTCACAAGTCATGGTTAATTTTGCAATAAATAGTCTTATGAATTGCACTTTACCCAGAAAGCTTCGCACCTCCTTTTTAGTCCTTGGTGGTGGCATTTCTATGATGGCCTTGATTTTGGAAGGATCAACCTCAATGCCCCTTTGTGTAATCAAGAACCCCAGCATCTTCCTTGTTGTGATGCCAAAAGTGCATTTTTGTGGATTCAGCTCAGCCGATATTCTCTAATCCGTTGGAAAATTTTCTTCAAGGTGGTGTAGTGGCCTTCTTTTTCCTTGGACTTGACAATCATATCGTTCACGTACACTTCAACCTCTTTGTGGATCATATCATGTAAGATCGTGGTTGCAGTCCGTTGATAAGTTGCCCCAGCATTTTTCAGATCGCCCTGTAGCAGTATGTTCCCCACAGTGTGGTGAAGGCAGTCTTCTCCCTATCTTCGGGTGCCATCAAGATCTGGTTGTACCCAGAAAACCCATCCATAAAGGAAAGCAACGCATGGCCTGCGGTGAAGTCCACCAATTCGTCGATGTGCGGTAGAGGAAAGTCGTCCTTCAGACTGGCTTTGTTCAGATCTCTGAAATCCACACACACCTGAATTCTGCCATCTTTCTTTGGCACTAGAATAATGTTGGCCAACCAAGTAGGATACTCAGATACTAGGAAAAAAAAAAAAAAAAAACCCTACATCTATCTGCTTGGTGACCTTTTCCTTGATTTTCAAAGCCCAATCCGGGCGTATTCTCCAAAGCTTCTGCTTGACGGGTCAAGCCTCAGGGTCAGGAGGAATCCGGTGCTATACAATCTGAGGATCGATTCCAGGCATGTCTTCGTAGGACCACACGAAAACATCTTTGAAATCTTTTAATAAAGCTACCAAGCGCTCGCGTTCCTCCGAAGACAACGTGGACCTGATCTGGACCAAACATGGATCCTTCTCAGTACCCACATTAATTGGAGTGATTTTATCAACCAGGGATTTTACAAACCTCTCCTCCTTTCGATCAATCAAATGTTTTAAAACTAGAGGAATTCTTTCCTCGTCGTTTTCATCAAAATTTTGAAAGTCATGATCAATGCAATATACAAGTGGCACAGAAAAGTACTCAGAAACAGCAGTGGTACCATTCTCATTTAGAACTTCAAGCTCGTCCAAATCCTCGGTTACAACCGACTCAAAAGAAAAGGAAAAAGGCAACCTGGACAAAACAACAACATCCGGGTTATCAACCCCAAGAATACCGGACTCTGACTCAGAAGAACTAGAATCTGATTCCGACTCCACAGACTCTATGCAATCAGATTTCAGTTCACTACTTGATTCAAAACTGCCGGACAAAAAGCCTTCCTCGAACTGCCAAACAAGGGAGGGTGCAATAAATGCATCCAGAATGCCGATAGAAGGGTCCACAGCTGATTGATCCCCAATCACGGAAATAGTGAACTCATCCCCCAAGCTTTTTGGTTTGATTTGAGGATCTGAGAGGAGACAAGCCAGCGCTGCTCCTATCTCAAGTTCTATGCCATCGGACTCATCCTCTATACACTTTTCAGCCTCAGCTGGTAGGTCAATCTGCTCTTCTACAACTTCATTCTCTTGCAGCTGTAGGTCAAAGAAGATCTCGAAGCCGGGCAAATGCTGCTTCTCAAAGTTTAGCCATGGCTTAGGAAAGCCACAAAATGGGAAATCTTCCCCCTCCCGGACAAAGCGGCCGTTCAGGGTTCCTTGAATGGGTCTATGTACAAGCTCGTAGGGCCTCCCACTTTGCTTAGCCTTGGCTCTTCCTGCCATTTCCTTTCCCTTTGTTACCCAGTCCTCTTTGGTAGGTGTGTAACCTAGACCAAAGGTATGAGGGTTATGTGGCACTTCGGCCAACGCAGCAATGCCCTTCCGACCGCACCTCCCCAATCCCATTCCGGGTACATGTTGCAACTTATTCATGAGGTAGACGGATTGAGCACTGACATACAACCCCTCATCGATAGCCAAAATATCTTGCACTACCCGGGCCTCGACCAAGGTGAACCCAGACAAAAAGGCATCCTCATCGCCGTATACTATTTCCAGTACCGTTGTGGTGACTTTTGGCGAAGGATGTATCGAAGAATTCCCAAAAACAATAGCTACTCCCTTCCTATGGGGGTACTTCAGCATCTAATGCAGAGTGGAAGAGACAGCTCTCACTTGGTGCAGCCACAACTGTCCAAGGAGTAAATTAAAAGTGGCCAGAATGTCCAGGACGTGGAACTCAATGTCCTGTTTTGCCGGGCCAACCTGGGTTCTGGTCTGAACTGTCCCCATCACTTCCTAACTTGTATTGTCATAAGCCTGAATTACCTAGGTTGTTGGTACAAAGTCTGCAGGTTTCAAACCAATAGCATAGGCCGTGTGCGACGGATACACATTAATTGCAAACTCGGTATCAACCAAGATGACTGGTATCCACTTCTCTTTACATTCAATAGAGATGTAAAGTGGCTTCTTGTGCTCAGAGCCCTCAGGCGGCAATTCTTTATCTATGAAAGTCAAAGTCGGTGAAGCCCCTCCCGAGAAGACCAGTCCCACTAACTGCTCAGGGGTTGTATCAATAGAGAGCTTAGCCTTATCCATTGCTGATAAGATGGCTTGTCTATGCACCCGTGAAGCCATGAGCAATCCCCAAATGGATATATCTACCTGAATCTTCTTCAGCTGCTTCAGTACAGCTTCTTCTTCTAGCAGTTTATCATTTTGTTTCTCTGCTTCCTTGTCCTTCCCTGATGCTTCTGGTTGGTCCAGGTGTGGGGCCTTAAAGTATCGCCCACTCCGAGTCATGTGATTGACTTCCTCGGAATACCATGTATCATTTGGCAAATTCTGTCCCTAATCCTTATTCGTGTGGGCGAGATGCAAATCCTCATCTTCCCACCACATTCCTTCGACAACCGACAAGAAATTGTCCGATTCCGTTGTAAGCATCCCTATATCCGCAACACAGTCAGTCCCCGCAGGGCCTTTGGATTTTCTAGCCTTCCGATCATTCTTAATTCTTTCATGTTCAAACCGCTTCAGCACGGCCTCCTGCTCTGTATCGGTTGTACAAGTATCACCCAATTCTTGACCAAAATTCTTAGTACCGGTGCTCTCTGGCAACTTTCCCTTGTCGTCGACCATTCCGGCCATTGTAGAAATTCCTGTTTCCAGCTGTCCCTACTTTGGTTGAGACCCCTCATCAACATCTGGTTCATCACTGAGCTATCCCGTATTATCCGTTGATCCGTTCATATCAAACCAGCCAATCTTTACATTTTCCAGATCCTGTTCCTCAAAGTACTGTAGATTACTGATGTCCTCCTCAGGCTCAGCTAATTCATCCAGTCCCTGGCTTAGCCTATCCTCCCGGACTACATTAACCTCCATTCCCGTCGGCAATTCGACCCCTGGTTTGGCCTGACTAGTTGGCACAATGTAACGGCACGGGTTGTACTCTTCTTCAGTTAAGCTCATGGAGCCCTCAGGCATACCTTCTTTTATGACAACCACCACCACGGGTTCAGGTTGGGATATGGACGTGCTCATCATGCACAGATCTGTGCTTTCTGGGATGAACAACGCCGGCTTAGGTAGGTGAGAGGGGGTGATGTATATACTGGGGTCATATGGGACGGCCAGTGTTTGGATAAGATTTATTTGCCGGGGTGGAGGGGGTTAGTTGCGTGGTGGGAGAGGATTTGTAGTGACGTTAGGCTTTTTAGAAGGCGCTATCACTTTGTTGTCAATGAGATCCTGAATCTCATGACGGAGTCTAAAGCATAGGTCGGTATCATGACCATGCTGCTGGTGAAAGATGCAGTACTTGGCCGGGTTGTGTGTAGGAGGGAGGGGATTAGGCAATGGGTGCAGCTCCAGGGGTTTTAGATGCCCCTTTCTGATCAGGACCCTCAAGGTCACAGATAGAGACATGTAGAGTGGGGTGAAAACCCTCTGGCCTTGGGGTTGGTGCTTTGCAGGTTGTGAGGTGGTTTCAGATGTATTGGTAATAGGGGGCGGCTATTTTTGGTGTGGTGGTGACCATACCAACATCAGAAGTCCTTGTAGCTGCATTACCACTCATAGCCATATTTGAACTGCGTGTAAAAGCCCTCTTGGGCTACTCTTTTTCATGGTTTATCAGACCCTATTTCATCGTATCCTCTACCTGCACCCGTATCTCATGGAGGTCAGCAAATGTAGGCAGAGGTAGGACTATCATCCTTTGAAGCAACCTTGATTGCAGGTTACGAATGACCATTCTTATCTGGTTATTTTCAGCCGGTCGGGTGGTCATAATGGAGGCCTTCGCCCTCCACCGAGTGACGAAATCGGAGAAGCCCTCCTTCGGCTCTTGACGAGTTGCCTCGAGATCACGAGTTGTGACCTCGATTTGAGTGTTATAGGAATATTGGGCAACAAAGGCCTCAGCCATCTCTTCCTAGCTCCTCTTCACAGAATCTTCCAGCTTAGCATACCAAATGGCCGCGATACCCGACAAGGTCCGACCGAAGAGAGATAGCTCCTGCAATCTAGTCAGGCCCATTGGCCGCAAAAATATCTGAAAATAGCTTCAAGTAGACCATGGGATCACCCAAGCCATCGAAGCGATCTATGTGTGGCATTTTAAACCTGTCTGGCAAGGTCACCGCTGCATTGGTATAGCCATCCTCTACATCCGGAATCGAATTAACACCTTGAGCTCGTTTGAAAAGCTTCTCAAGCTTGCTTACTTTTAGAGCGGTAGGGTCGACCTTAAACTCAAACGGTGCCTCCGTTGGGTAGACCGGTGCTTTGGAAGTCTGGGGTAGGACTGGCTCTGCCAGAATGTCCACATTCTGCTAGACGTTAGTTGTATCCCCGGGTATTGGAACCCTGACTGGAGTGGATGCGAAGCAGAAGCTGCTGCTTGTTGTGGTTGTTGTTACTGTTGAAGCCTAGCAACCAGTTCAGCCTGCTGGGCTGCAATCTCCGTTTGGCGAGCGGTAACTTCCGCTTGGCGAGCAGCGTCCAGCTGCTTGGCCTCAATGGTTTGTTGAAGTTGGCACATCATATCCTCCATATTGTCTATGGGGTGCTAATCTGTCAGATCCGGTGTATACTCTGTTTCTGAGGTGGAAGCAGAAAACTGGGCCTGACTGAGCACAGGTGACGTAGATAGTGATCGTTGAATTGGCGACTGCTAAACCGGTGATCTATGCCTGACTCTCCTCCGTCTCGTAATCGAGGGTAGCGAAGAAACCACTGGTTGTCCTCCAATAAGATCCTCAAATCGGTAAATCCTGTTGACTCGAGTCCAGAGTGCTCAGGGGGTAACTGCCTTGTCAGAAGCAATTATGAAATACTACCTTGCAAAAAGAAAATAAAGCAAAAGAAACAAAAATCAGAAAACACACAGCACCTCGACTTAGACAGAGACAACACACAGTTGAAATCATAAGCTGGACAATCTGTACTCAAACACTGATCTCTGCCCAAAATTTCTGTCTGAAAACTGATACTCTCAAACTGATACCCAGACTTGCAACTGATACATACGTTCCTGCAGAGTTACACTCTAAAAGCACATTCCAAGCAAGTAAGAGCCAAAACACCTCTATAATGGAGTAGGGTTACCTTCTCCTAATTTCTTCAGGAGCTAGGGGTTCGCTACGCAAGCAGGTGATTTCAAACAAACCTACATTCGGGTGAGCAACTTGTCCTAGTTTGGAATAGTCTCTAAGGCTTCCGATATGCAACTAGGTCGATTGGTCAAAGGGGGTGCCTCAACAAGACCACCTAATATACCTCTTGCTCCTAACACCGAGAAGTGAAAGGAGGATCAAACGGTACAGCGGTAGTCCAGATCCAAGGTTTGTGTTCCCATCGTGGCAGAGCCCGCAGCCGGTCAGCCTTATGGCAAGCTTTTCCAAGCAAGCCTCCGGCAAACCGTTCAAGAATAACAGATGGCAAACACTATAACTTAGGCGCACCAATGCAAATGCAAATGAAAAGAAACACATAAGTATAAATAAAACAACATATCATGAGTTTGAGTCAAGTTCTCTAAGTCCCTAGCAGAGTCGCCAGAAACTGTAGCTCGACTTTCTTCACGCCTCCTTTCAGAGAGCTCGAATTGGTCCTACAGTTAGTATTCTTGTCACGATTCTGAATCTAATCTCACAAAGTGCAATATGAGACTGATAAACACCAAAGAGTCCAATCCGGCAAATCATTTTGGAAAATCACTTTTGAATCAAATAATGCCAAAACTGAACTACTTTGTTAGATTACAGAGACGTCACCTAAATATTTTATTTTTGAAAAATTTAGGAAACCCTAACTCGTGCCAAAGGTCATGTGTCTGTCATCACCAAAGTTGCCTCGGCTCAGGAACTTGGGTGCGAGAGGGGAAGGTCCTGAAATAAGCACCCCCGCTCGCCCGATAAAAAGATCGGCCTCTACTATCATGATATATTGTTTTATAAACACATGTGTTCTTATTCCGGTTATTAGCTAACTTTACTATGTGACGCACACAAGCAAGTATAGACTAAAATCGCAAGAATCGGAACAAAATAACTCATGTTTGTTTTCGAAAATGGTTTGAAGTTGCCACCCGCAAGTGGGCTAAAACGCAGTTTTGCCACCAAACATGATGGGCTTAAAACATGATTTGCCACTTCACAAAGTGCACTTAAAACTCACATTCGTCGAATTGTTCCAATTCAAGAAACAAAGCCTTCATCCATAGACATTCATGCACTTTAGCAAATAAGCAAATAGCCTCATGGCAAGCATGCGAAACATGGCAACACTCATACTCATGGAAGTATGCTAAAGCATAAAACTCTCCTAGTACTCCAAGCCAAAACAAAAAAAACTAGTTAGAAATATGCATGATCCTAACTGTGTAAGATGCCTAATGCAACACATGCAATAATGCAATTAATAGGCTCGGCTACTAATATGGCATATTATACAATTTGATAACATGCTTTGAAACACGTATTCCAAATAAGTATTGAATTGACAAGGCAGTTTGAATGATGTGTCGAGCCTCGGTGCATGCAAGAAAAATGAATGATGCAAACATGCAAGCATAAGGTATGCTAATCGAAACACGACCCTAATCTAACCATCGAAAGCAGTTAAATAAAAGGGAGAAAGGTGCCGGGTTAGAAGACATGCACACACGCACGCATGCTTTTTACAACATTGCGCCCTCACGAAGGAGGGTCCAAATGAATAAGCTAACTAGCTACGCTAATTAAGCTAACTATTACAAAATGAACTAATTAACGATTCTAGCTAATTATTACAAACCGAATTGAATAACTAGCTACGCTAAGCTAATTAAGTACAACACTTGAATCTAATAATTAGCTATGCTAACTAACTAAAGCAATTTAAACAAAGCAAGTAAATGGCCTCGAAGGCGAGGGACACATGTATGCTCGGTTGCTGCACCCGAAAATGCACTTGCCTTGCCATCAGATGCCTCTGTTTGCACTTGTTTGATCACCGAAAATTGTACCAACTTCCAGATTGCCTCTGCTCCAACACAGGAACACATTTGTGCAAAATTTGTTGGTGGCTAGTCAGCTATAAAAAGTGGCTGTCGGCCACAACAACTGGCCGATTGGCTACTTCAAGTGGCCGGTCGGCCACCCCATTTTCTGGCCTTCTCCTTTTGTCACAACAGAGAGCAAACAGAGGTAAAGCAATGCATTTTCAAGAAATATATGTACTGCTACCCTCCTTGTCATCTCTCAAGCTCAAAGGAGTGTAGCTCTTGGCTCTCAAGCCATCAACCAAGCATTTTCAATGCATGATGGCTAGGGAGCCAAGCTTGTACAAGATTAATGAATGCACAAACAAGACCAAAACAACCACCACCCTATCATGCATGATCAAGGGTGACGGTGACCAAGAAAAATGACATGTTTCATCACTTTGAGTATGAAACGTCCCATTTTCCATGTGTTTGGATTAACGTCCGATCCAAACGCATGCAATGCAACACAACATGCTTAACTTGCTCAAGTTTTACTTGTCATGTTTTATTTACTCATTTTAATTACCGATCCATTCTTTAACCGGTTAAGTCCAAAACATTTGAGTTTTCTAATGGAAAGAGGGCTTAAGCCACAAGTACCTTGAGCATGAAAGAGGCCTCGTGTTGTTGGTAACGAACTCTAGAAGGAATTAAACCATTAGGCATGAGGGTCTTAATTCCACACTCAAGCCAACAAGAGGCTCAAAGCCACTTTCAAAACAAAGTAAAATGTAGAGAATAGAGGGAGGTTGCAGATATTTCAGTGCTGACATGGCATTCAAAATGACACTAAATCATGCAAGCAACACATGCAAGTCATGTTTAAGAGCCTAACTCATTAAGCTAGTGATGACCATTACACTATAGCCATGCAATACAAGCCACAACTAACCAAACCAACTCAGAACAGAGTTAAAATATGCCAAAATAGTGGCTAAAACTTGCTGAGATTAAGGCACAAAAGGCTAGAAAAACATGCTCACATGTTAGCTTGCAAACAAAACTCAAGAGCAACTCTAAAAAAGCAATCAAAGAGTAAAGCAAATGAGCATGTGACAGAGCTATAAACACTAAAATTACATGTAAAAAAACACTTCAACATGCAACCAACTCAAGTAAATCAAGTTTGAAGGGCTAGAATGCCAAGCTAGTGAAGCTATTTGCACTACAACTGTACAAAACAAGGCTCATATGACCAAGATAGCCCAAAACAGAGCTAAAACCAGTCAAAATAGTAGCTAAAATATGCTTGAATTAAGCTAAGTTAAACCACAAAAACATGCTACCATAGGATGCTAACTAGGCATGCAAGTGAGACACAAGGAGGGAAGGCTAACCCCTCCATTTTTGGACTTCAAAACATGCTTTCCACCACTAAAATAACTCTGAATTTTAGTGGTTTAAAGGCTCAAAAAGTTTGATTTTAATATGCTCAAAGATGGTGCAAAAAGTTTCACAATTAATCAACAAGAAGGGTGGACAACCCCTTAGCACAAAATGACTTCAAACTACCATATTAAGCTTCAAAAATTAGAGTTTTCTATAGTTGAAAACTAGGCCAAAAATAGTATAAAAAGATGGCTAAACAAGTAATCAAAATAAAGCCTACAAGGCAAGTCCTATACATCTTGAAGCACAGCACAAAACAGTCACAATTCTGAGCTAAAACCACCCTTAGGAGCTCAAACTAAGCCTCAAAGAACCTCAGCTCCAAGATTAAGGATGTTTGGTTAAGGGTCTTTGTGCAAAAGTGTAGAGAAAATCAACTATCAAGCACAAAACAAGAGGAGAGAGAGAGAATTTTAGAGAGAGAGGGAGAAAATTTGCTCGAAATTATCCAACCTCCTCAAATGGGGAGAGACCCCCCTATATATAGACAATCAAGCTAAAGGCTTGTATTCATCTCTCCATACACGTGTATGGAGATGGCCTTCAGTGAACAACAAATGGCACAACTAGCAAACAAATATTTGAAAAAGGAGAAAAATGGCGTCAGCCATCATCAGTGGCCAACCGACCATCAATGTAGCCGACCGGCCATCAACATAGCCGATCGGCCACCACTGGTGGCCGACAGGCACAAGTCATGGCCAGCAGGCTATGGGGATGGCCGACAGGCCACCATCTCCTCCAGAATTGAAGCAATAAGCTCTTGGTCCACAACCAAGTACAAAACAGACAAGATTAGAGGCTCCAAGGCAAGGCGCTCGGCCGAGACCTTTAGAGACTCAAAACGAACACAAGGAAGCACAATCATCGGGTGTTCAAACGATAACATCCAAGTCTTGAGGACGGTCAAAAATAGGGTGTCTACATCCATATAATCATAATAATTATGTTGTATCTTGTGATTGAGATAGTCATGAAGGGGAAAAGGGAAACCCCATTCCTTCATGGATACAATATTGTGTATGTATAAAGGATGATGAATGATTTTTACTAGCATTGACTCGGCCATAGATGGGTTTGATTACTATGGACTGGTGATGAAAGAGGATGTCTTTATAAAAAGTAATTGACTTTTATGGATGTGATGGAATGAAATGCCATCCAGAATGGAAATAGGAGGTAACTAGTTCATTGACAATGTGAATATTTTTATGGACTGGTTCTTTGTAGAAAAAATGGACTGGTTGGGGTTTAAGAACATAATCTGTTCTTGAATTTCTGTATGGATTATTAGGAGGCATTGGAGTAATGGACTGACAAGTAAAGGGATTTGAAGCAAGAGCAGAAGTGTAACTGGGCTTAAGAATGCTACCAAGAATTTTGTCATGACCCGAACCCGCCCCTATGGGTTAAGGACACAACCGGCCAGTAATCCTGAGATTACCTACGGCCTCAGACCAAAATAGACAAAACTCATCAGAGTAAAGGGGCCAGACGGAAGCAATAATTAAAAACTTTGTCCATAGAGCCGTGCTTATATGCACTTTTAAACAAACCATGCGCATATACGTTAATAACCCACAACAAAGTACAGTATCTGTAGCAAGCCCGCGGGGGACCTCGCGCTACAGTTCGGACTCCCTTTTGTTGCGGTTCTTAATCTTGAACCAAAGAGTCCAAATCCGGCAAATCGTTTTGAGAAAACAGACTTTTTGAAAAGAAGTGCCAAACATGGACTGCTTTGCCAGATACAGAGTCACCACCTAAATATTTTATTTTGGGAAATTTAGGAAACCCTGACTCGGTGCCAAAGGCCACGTGTCCGTCATCACCAAAGTTGCCTCGGCTCGGGAGCTTGGGTACGATTGGGGAAGGTCAGCTATGAGCACCCCCTCTCGCCCGATCCGAAGATCGGTCTCTACTAACCATGATATCCATTTTTGAAAATGCTATGTGTTCTTATTCCGGTTATTAGCCTAGAATTACTATGTTATGCGCACAGCAAACAAGTATAGACCATATCGCCTAAATGCATGTTTGTTTTGAAAATGATTTGCTACTCGCAAGTAGGCTAAAATGCAGGTTTTGCCACCCTCAAGTGAGCTTTAGAAAAAGATGGTTTTGCCACTGTCCAGTGGGATTAAAACTCATAGTTTTCATGCATTATTCCAATTTAAGTAATTTGACCTCCATCCACAGGCATTCAAGCAGTTATATCACATAAGCAGCTAGCCTCATGGTAATCATGCTGTTATGGCAACATTCGCACGCATGCAAGGATGCTAAAGCATAAAACTTACCGAGTACTCCAAGCCAAAACAGAAGCTAATTACAAATCTATGCATGATCCTAAATATACAGAAATGCCTAATGCAACATATGCAAAATGCAACTATAGCAGGCTCGGCTATTCTAAACATGGCATATGAAATGCTACAGCTAACAGGTATTCAACTTGAAATTGAAATACAATGCAGTTAGTATGATGCGCCGAGCCCGGTGCATGCAAAACAGATGAATGAATGCAAACATGCTATCATACTGTATGCTAATTGAAACATGCCCTAATCTAACCATCATAAGCTGGTAAATAAAAGGGAAGAAAGACGTGGGGTTGGAAGACATACATCACACACATGCACACTTATTACAATTATGCCCTCGCACAGAGGGTCCGAATAAATAATACAGTCCGAATAATGAATCAACTATCCTAGCTAATTAATTATTACAAAACCTCTAATTAATTAACAAATTAAACACAAAAATAAGGTGGCTGCAGCCCTGTCTCGGAATGCGTGTGATGATGCATGCTCGATCCATCTCGCTCGGAAACTCGCTGCCATAGCACTACTGCCTCTGTTTACACTGCCCTACTCCTCGAAAATTTGCACAAATCCCAAGGATGCTTCCCTGGACACTGTGAAGCACCACCGGCCAAGAGGGAACACTATCGGCCAGAGGAGATGATCATCGGTAGCCTTTTAACCTATCGGCCACAGATTACTGGCCAGTCGGCACTGTATTTAGCCGACCGGCCAAAGCTTCCTGCAGAACCTGCAATTGACAGCAGCAGAGGGCAAGCAGTGTATGGCATGAAATTTTCAAGCAAATGTATGCACGGACACACTCCGTATCATGCAATGGACTCAAGGGAGCATGGCCCTTGACCCTCGGGCCACCAATCACGCATTTCGATGCATGATGGCCAAAGAGTCAAGTATGCATTTCAATGTCAAATGCAATGCACACAAAACATACAAGGGACCCAACCTCAATCATGGTTGATCAAGAGGCGAGGCAATGCACAACAATGCACATGCGACCTAAGCATGCAAGCAAACATACAAACATGCAATGTAACTACATGGCACACACAATGCTAACAACATAACATACACAACGCATTGAAACATGGCATACACAATGCAAGATGGACTTATACCAATGTGAGTGGACCTCAACCACACTCACATCAGTGGCCATAAGACGAAAATGAGACACTCGAAATGCGTGCACACATGCACGCAAACCGAGGACCGAACCTAAGGCACGAATGCCACTCTACCAAAGCAAGGCAAGGCATGGAATATGGTATGCTAACATGCAAATTTCAGCAATGAAATATGATGTTAAACAGCCCCGAAACATGGCAACATGGCACCCAATGCATGAGATGAGTCCCGAAACTCAAAACTAGGCACATGGAATGACTTATAGCTATACAAAGCATACATTATTTGAACATGAAGCATGAAGACAGAATCAAGGCAGTCCCAAAACACATATTTTTACAGTTTATAACAAGCCTCAAAAATGAACACAAATGGGGCTAAGCTATCATGCAAAAATGGGCCTAAAAGAGGGACAAAGAGACAAGGGGCAGCTTCTGGTCTCAAATGGCAACGAGCCCTTCAACGAAGTTGAAGAGGGGCTCAAAAAAAGGTGCTTTACAGTTTATGACCGAATCCAAAACAGTGCACAAGTAAGCCTAAAATACTATGCAAAAATAGGCCTAAAAGAAGGTTTAAACACAAAGAGCAAAAAGGGAGTCTCAAATAGTAAAAGACTCTGGATCAAACATGAAGTGGGGAGTCAAAATAAGGCTATTTACAGTTCGGACCAGAGCCCAAAAATACAAGCACAAGGTGCTAACAAAACATGCAAAAATAAGGCCAAAAGAGAGATAAAGAGGCAAGTGACAGATGGAAGCCTCAAACAGTGAAGAGCCCTTCAACAATGTTGAAGAAGGGATAAAAAAAAAACCACTTTACAGTTTATAACCAAGCTCAAAACAGTTTACAAATAGGCCTAAAATACTATGCAAGAAAGAGGCATACAAGAGAGGTAAAGAAGCAAGTGGTAGCTGGAGACCTTAAACAGGGAAGGACCCTTAATCAAACATGAAAAAGACCTCAAAACATAACTATTTTCAGTTAGGGTCGGAGCCCAAAAATGTAAGCAAGTATGGCTTAGAAATAAATCAAGAAAAGGCTAGAAAAGGGAAGAAGAAGGCTCACCCTTGTAGACTATGTCTTCAACAGCTCTTGGACCAAGTTTGGTGGCTCTCAACCTCTGGAAACCAGCTTCAAAGGATTGGAATGGAGGATGGAGGCGTGGTGCTATGAGGTGGTGTAGAAATGGTCCAAGAACAAAGTTATTTGGAGGGTTGAATGTATAGATATAGGGTTGTATGTATAATGGTGCCTCAGCTGTTTTTTTCAACCCCCAGAAATGGAGCTCAAATGCTGGTTTTATAGAGGGAGAAGCAAGGCTTTTTGAAACCAAAAAGGGGGGGAAACAAATTCAAGTTTCCCCCCAAAAGGGTAGACCTTCGGATAGAGGTTTTGGAGGAAAACAGCTGGCACAGCTGGCATGCACCATGCTTGAGGGGTGCAAAAGGGTCATATCGGCCAAGAAAAAGGGTCATCGGCCAAACAAATGGCCGGTCGGCCCAATATTTGGCCGGCCTGCTATTCATTCTGGCCGGTCGGCTAAATGTATGGCCGGTGGATGGCCGGTAAGGTCAAAAAATGGCCGGTTGGTGTCCAAAATGAAGCCCTGGAAGTAAGCTTTCCAACGGTGGTGGCCTCATAGCTAAAATCCAAGTATGTAGATGAATAAGCCTGATTCAGCGAGGACTGCTCGACTCTCTTCTACCCGGATTCATGCCGAACTTCTTCTCCAACTTGATTTCCCCCCTCTTCTCTTCTTTTCTTCAACTTCAAACCCCTAAGTAAAGTGTTTTGAAAGATTTTTCAAAGATTTCATCTCTCTTTCATTCATTTCCACTTTGTCCCTGCTCGGTTTACCGAAAAGCGCAACGTTTGACAAAATGTGAGCCTCGGAACATTGTAGAAACTTTATTTCAAAAAATGTTTTGAAAGAGAGGGTTTTAAGGTCTAAAAACCATCCAAAATAGCTTTGGTCCAAAATAGGGTGTGAAGTTGAGATTTGTCTCTTTCCTTGCTGAAAAAATTGAACATTTCCCCTGCACACCTTTCATCACCGAGCAAACCATCAGTGACGCCCAAGTCTTAAGGACGGTCAAAAATATGGTGTCTACAGTATCACAAAATCCTTTACAAACAGGATCATCCAAACTGAGTCAACCCACATCAAACTATGTACAGACATACACGAAGTCCTTGCCAGCGAGCCAGAATATAAGTACATGGCAAAGTGGCAAGGATGGGTCTCGTGCGTGAGACACAACGCTGACTCTCCAAAACTCATGTTGTTCCTGGCAGACTTCACTGGGGCTGGGTTGGACTTCTATTGGCTCACCTACAAGCACATGAATGAGCATGAGCGATAGCCCAGTGAATAATATCAAATACAGAAACTACATAACAATGTAGAACAACATGTTTTAAACGGCCTCGGGCCCAATTCATATTTCTAGTTAATAGATATATAACTATATGAAGTTCAAGTCAAGTGACTGTAGTTCCAAACATTCTGGCCTTTGGCCCATTTAGATTTCCATTCCTGTCAAAACGGCCTTCAGCCCATTCATTTATGTCAAAATGGCCTTCGGCCCATTCATGTCTGTCAAAACGGCCTTTGGCCCATTCATTTCTATCAAAACGGCCTTCGGCCCATTAATTTATGTCAAAACGGCCTCCGGCCCATTCATTTCTGTCAAAACGGCCTTTGGCCCATTCATTTATATCAAAACGGCCTTCGGCCCATTCATTTATGTCAAAACGGCCTCCGGCCCATTCATTTCTATCAAAACGGCCTTCGGCCCATTTATTTATGTCAAAACAGCCTCCGGCCCATTCATTTATATCAAAACGGCCTTTGGCCCATTCATTTCTATCAAAACGGCCTTCGGCCCATTCATTTATATTAAAACAACCTTAGGTCTATTCATACTTGTCAAAACGACCTTCGGTCCGCTCATTTCTATCAGAACGACCTTGGGTCCATTTATACTTATCAAAACGACCTTAGGTCCATTTATACTTATCAAAACGACCTTAGGTCCATTTATATTTATCAAAACGGCCTTAGGTCCATTTATATTTATCAAAACGACCTTAGGTCCATTTATATTTATCAAAACGACCTTGGGTCCATTCGTTTGTTCATGTCAGACTTTTGTCCACAATCTCAATTAGCAACTCATAAAGTGTATGGGGAAATAACAATTGGACATTTACAAGTTTTCAACTATCGATATTACTCACAGTGATCGGCTTGTGGATTTGCCCTAGAGCTTGACCCTACACATTTCATGAATACAAAAGGGTCATTAACAGTTCAATCCGTTCTTTAATTCACATATTCCTCTTTAGGCTTTACTCTTATCTCATTAACTGATTTACAATGCTTAACATATGCCTAAGAGTGCTTACAAGTGAAAGAGAACGGAAAACAGAACACAGAATACAAAAACAGAATTTCAGAAAACAGGGTCCCCGCTCGAGCGTGGACTCTCCCACTCGAGCGGACCCTTCATCCTGCAAAAGTGCTGGTTGCCTCGAATTCCCGCTCGAGCATGAACTCTACCGCTTGAGCGGATTTCCTGCCTACATAGCTCCCCGCTCGAGCGTCAACTTCCCCGCTCGAGCGGGCACCATGTCTGCAGAAAAATTCTGGAAGCTCGAATTCTCCGCTCGAGCGGCACTTCCCCCGCTCGAGCAGACGTAAAAAATCTGGGAATTCCAGGTTGTGTTCTTGAGCTCCAAATCGATTTTCCAGCTACAATACTTGCATGCAAAGGCTCAAATCTCAAATATAATCATACTAACATGGTACCAATGCAAGATTATCACATTATGAAGCTCAATTCCTTGATTTATCTACATGCATGGCCCAAAATATGTCAAACTCAACACCAACGTAACAAACTCATGCATTCAAGCTCATATCTTTTCAATTTGTACATGCATGTGATGGATTAGCCACATTCTCAGCTTGAATAACTCAAATGGTGATCAAAACATGAGTTTTCTTTAACATTTCACATGGATCATACACATTTGTGCCCAAACATGCAAATTTCAAAGTAATTCTTACATGTATGTACATATTAAGCTTTAATTCAACAAATCCAACACAATTTCATTCAATCTCACTCTTGATCACCCAATTAGCTTGGATACACACAAAATAACAAACCATAATCCAAGAGTTACTCACCTAGGAGCTTGATTCTCACAATCTATGATCAAATCTTGGACAATCTTCAAGGTTCCCAAGCTTTTAAGCTAACTAGCACAATTCTCCCCCCTTTCTCTCACTTTGGCCGGCCCCTCTCTCTCTCTCAAATGCCTAACTTAGATTTTTGAGTTTAAGGGGACTAAAGTAGGGTGTAGTGCTATTATACACCAAGCCCCACTAACAAAATATTTAGATATAAAATATTTGGGCTCTTAATTCATCAAATTAATCAATTTAAATTGACTAGAATAAATTTTCAATTAAATTTCACCGTAGGCTCTAAAAATTATGCCAATCACAATGGCGTAATCAATTTCGGGTTCTGTGGCCGATAAGGCCTCCAATTTTATTTCCAAAGCAGATTATTCAAACAGATATTCCTACGGTGAACAGATAGAATTTCAAAATCGCATATATTCACATAATGGCACATAAAATCATGCTAAACACATAATCATACTCAGATTAAGGACCAATTAGCATTCTACGGAACAGGGGTATCACAGTCTTCCCCCTTTTAGGAAGTTTGGTCCTCCAAACTTAATTTACCTTTAGTCGAAACAATTCGAAACACTTTTCATTCAACAGTTCCAATCATTCTTAATAGTCATTCACTTAGTCTCAGAATCAAGCAACGCTCTACTCTCAATCAGTCAGAGACTTAAGCTTTTCCGCCACACAAGGCTTGTATGGTGCCATGCCAAAACTAGAGTGTGAGCTATTGTTGCCAGCAAAGTTTGTCAACGATGGGTAGACCTTTCCAACTCCCCTGAAAAATCTAATGCATATCTTTGGAGTATTCTTCCCAAAAATCTAAAGAGTTCTTTCTGATCATACATCAATTGCGGATGGAAAACAGCACCGAATCATAATTCGGTTTCCTATCAAATTCATAATTTGTCCGGATCATGTACAGAAATCATAGTCATGATTAAGTTTACGTGATACATCCATTAGCATTAACAGACAGAACAAAACAAAACAGAACATATGCTCGTGAGGTTACGAATAACCAGTTCCATAAAGGAACCTCTGGATCCGGGTAACAGGACAGAACAAAAGCTGAGCCCCCATTGCCTCTTGAAGGCTTTTCAGAATTCAAACACATTTTAGAATTTCTGACTAACAATAGATACTGGGACCCCATGCAAACGAGCAATCTTATCGATGTAAACAGTGGCTAGTCTACAAGCACCATACAAAATTTTATAGGGAGAATGAGCGAACTTTAATAATTCTTCCCACAATAACCCAAATGAGACTTATACCTTGGGTGCTCAAGGTAGCCCCACAACAAAATTCGTAGCCACATATTTCTATTTCCATTCCAAAATAGAGAGATTGAAGTAGTTCCGCCACTATCTGATATTCGGCTTCGACCTGTTGGCACCGAAAAATATTTAGACACATTCACCAATTGCCCTCTTCAAGGTAGGTCATCAACATATCTATTTCAATGTCGGCTAACTTTATCACAGAAGTTCGATCTATTCCTTGTCACAAAAGTTCAATTCACTCTTCAATAATTCTACAATTCACAATCTGATTCGGTATTTAGTCCAGTGACTCATCACAATTATCCAAGGTCACTCAAAAGTCTTCAGGAATATAAGGTGGATCCAGATACTGATTCCCGAATCAACAAAGGTAACATCGAAGTAATTACCCACACAATACACATAGTCCAGACATCCCCATAATACTGATTGTAAAGTACAATACCATCGAAGCAGGCAATTTCTGACATAATACACGTGTTCTCAATTCATTCAACAGTTTACAGTTCACAATTCAGTTCAAAATTCAATTCCCTGTTCTATCGAGTCTTCCCACATTATCTGATAATCATCAAAAGCATAAGGCATTTCATATATAGACCTCCATAATGGCAAAGGCAGTATTAAAGGAGTCAATCACAGGTTAAGCACAATTTACACATCCTCAGGGCCCCAATTACAGAATATAATGGCGCTGGGCAGGTATTCACAAGGTGTACTGAATTCACACACTTACGGATAATCAGGATTTTTCAAAGCTTCTTGGATGTCTATAACATCTGCATAATACCAAAGGATGACATTCCGGACAAAACAAAGGAATAATCGTCTCAGAATCAAGCACACCCGTTCACGACCGTCGGTGGCCGACTCGAGATCGATTAGTCAAACCCACCCGTACGAGACCGTCGGTGGCAAAAGGTATCTCAATCAAGGGTGCTACATAGGCTCAACGTCCCCTAGCACGAAAGGACGCTCCAAGAATGTCATCAAAACAAGCATAATACAATTCACTATAACCTGATTTCCCAAAATCTGGTAACACTGAAACAACCACTCTCCCTTATAGAACATATTCTGATCAGTTAAAGACAAATGTTCAGTACTGTTTATAATCAAATCAATCTACCGTCATCGGTTCCCATAGCGTCAAACAAACAAGGATGGAATAATACTCAAACATCGTTCCTTAAGACACCCAATCACGGGATTTGTATAATTCGGCTCATTTCCAACACAGATATTCTCGATAGTTGGGGTTGGTTCTCAACGATGTTCATGGTTAGATCAATCTGTCATAGCCCACAAAAGGTCTTTCAAATAGGTTAAGTACTCTAGACAGATTCAAGTTTTGGGTCTATCAGTTTTTCTGCCAATAATAATCTGGCCATTTATTTATAGACAATTCTTAACCCCCTTTTACAAAATCAACTCAGATAAAGGTTCTTATCAATCAATCCAAGCAAAGGTCTTGTCAGATTAAATCAAACAAAGGTCCCATCAAATTATATCTAATGAGGGTTCTATCAGGTCAAATCAGACAAAGGCTCTATTGGATCAAATCAGATAGAAGTTTTCTCAAATAGGGTACATTCGGTTCTGTAAGGCTCACTTGTTTGTTTAGGCACAAGGCTGATAGTTTCACAACTGCCCTAAGTTTATCAGTTCTCAAGGTCATATCAGAGCCATTCATCACAACTGTTCATATCAAAGTGTTTCAAATCATGTACAATACGGTATTGTCCACATAAGTTCAGGTATAGTTACATACGCATGCAAGTGTTCATATCAGGAGGTACGTATCATAATTAGTATAGCAGTTCCCAAATAAGCCTTATATGCAAGAACATGGGGCACAGTAATACATCACATAGAGTTCCTCGGGTACACATAGTATAGGATTGTTACGCAAAAGTTCCAAATTAGTGACATAATCCAGTCAACTTTCTACCAATCAAAATACATGGCCTCACAATCATAGAATTCATCATTTGGGGTGCTCAACTCACACAATCACAGAGTCATAATTTCAGTGGTTTAGTCATTGAAGACGGTAGCATAATAAATCACCCTGAGCATAGGTGTAGATATACATGTGCATGTGCAGAGTCAATTGATATCCCAAAACGTATTTCACAAATTTCCCAAACGGGGCATATACCTCCAATGAATACAGTCTCGATCATGTGGGTCTAACCAATGCAGCAGATATGGAAAAATATGCCAATCTGAATCAAATAATATCCCAAGCGAAGATGTACAAACGTACTAATTCAGAATCAATCAACACATAGGCATTCGTTCGTAAACAATATAGATACCTGGGATAACAATCACAGTATTCTGAGTGCTTCCTGGGATGAGTGCAATTACTCCATCCTGAGTAGCAATTCCTATCACTGGTACGAATTTAGCCGAGATAGAGGATTCATTCACATTTCGTTCAATCCGGGGACAATTCTTTATCGTATGGTCCATTTTACCCCATCTATAACGAGCCCCAGAAATCTGATAATAAACTCCTCGGTGTTTCTTACACTGGTGGTGGCAAAGGTTATTGCCGTAGCGGCAACTGATGCTGTTGTCTCAAGATCTCTGCCAATTCTTGTACTACTCTTTCCGGACTATCCAGTCGGGCTGTGGAAGAACCTTCCAACCCGTATGCCCTTAACTTGCCCATACTCTACACAAATTCTTATCAAAATTTACCAAATACTGGGATGCCCAATACGAAATTAAACACAAATACACATGGGTACATTCGCACATGGGCACATTGTTATGTTCTCATCTCACATATTGTACGCAATTAATCACATACGTTACAGATAATTGCATACTTATCAGATATCTCATGCTGAACATTTACTAAGTAGTTATATACTCAAATCATGTTCATATTTCACATAGGCACCCGTAGGCAGAATTGAATGCACATAAACAACTTTTCATGGTTCATTTATTCATGTATGTGCATTATAACAAAACAAACTTATTGTACACATTAGTGTAACAATTTATATCTCATATTCGAATCATGTGTGGTACTTCCTTTAGCGTGACATATCATATTGGTCAAGCATATCAACATATCTCATACATAGGCCACGATACTATTTCCCCCAGGCAAGGGCCTGTGCCACGGTATTATTTCCCCCGGGCTAGGGCCTCATGACCATAAGCCATAGTATTATGTCCCCTAGGCGAGGGCCTCCGCTAAGGATACCACAATTACGTTCAAGGAGAATTTAGACAATCATTCATTTATGCCAAACATAGCATTATACTTTATACAAAGATTCACAAATATGCATATACTAGAGAGCATACATATCCCAAAGGTTTACCATGCAAGCAATTTGCGAATTATAGCACATAACTGTTCATATCGAAACACTTAAGCATATTCTTGATGCTTTCAGATTTATATTTATCACATGAATGCATCCTAGATCTTTTCTAGACGCTCATTGCTCTCTTGGACAAGTGTGTGAGTTATTAACTCGTGCTCTGATACCACTCCGTCATGACTCGAACCCACCCCTATGAGTTAAGGACACAACCGGCCAGTAATCCTGAGATTACCTACGGCCTCAGACCAAAATAGACAAAACTCATCAGAGTAAAGGGGCCAGACGGAAGCAATAATTAAAAACTTTGTCCATAGAGCCGTGCTTATATGCACTTTTAAACAAACCATGCGCATATACGTTAATAACCCACAACAAAGTACAGTATCACAAAATCCTTTACAAACAGGATCATCCAAACTGAGTCAACCCACATCAAACTATGTACAGACATACACGAAGTCCTTGCCAGCGAGCCAGAATATAAGTACATGGCAAAGTGGCAAGGATGGGTCTCGTGCGTGAGACACAAGGCTGACTCTCCAAAACTCATGTTGTTCCTGGTAGACTTCACTGGGGCTGGGTTGGACTTCTCTGGGCTCACCTACAAACACATGAATGAGCGTGAGCGATAGCCCAGTGGATAATATCAAATACATAAATTACATAACAATGTAGAACAACATGTTTCAAACGGCCTCGGGCCCAATTCATATTTCTAGTTAACAGATATATAACTATATGAAGTTCAAGTCAAGTGACTGTAGTTCCAAACATTCTGGCCTTTGGCCCATTTAGATTTCCATTCCTGTCAAAATGGCCTTCGGCCCATTCATTTATGTCAAAACGGCCTTCAGCCCATTCATGTCTGTCAAAACGGCCTTTGGCCCATTCATTTCTATCAAAACGGCCTTCGGCCCATTCATTTATGTCAAAACGGCCTCCGGCCCATTCATTTCTGTCAAAACGGCCTTTGGCCCATTCATTTCTATCAAAACGGCCTTCGGCCCATTCATTTATGTCAAAACGGCCTCCGACCTATTCATTTCTATCAAAACGGCTTTCGGCCCATTCATTTATGTCAAAACGGCCTCCGGCCTATTCATTTCTATCAAAACGGCCTTCGGCCCATTTATTTATGTCAAAATAGCCTCCGGCCCATTCATTTATATCAAAACGGCCTTTGGCCCATCCATTTCTATCAAAACGGCCTTCGGCCCATTCATTTATATCAAAACAACCTTAGGTCTATTCATACTTGTCAAAACGACCTTCAGTCCGCTCATTTCTATCAGAACGACCTTGGGTCCATTTATACTTATCAAAACGACCTTAGGTCCATTTATATTTATCAAAACGACCTTGGGTCCATTTATATTTATCAAAACGGCCTTAGGTCCATTTATATTTATCAAAACAACCTTGGGTACATTTATATTTATCAAAACGACCTTAGGTCCATTTATATTTATCAAAACGACCTTGGGTCCATTCGTTTGTTCATGTCAGACTTTTGTCCACAATCCCAATTAGCAACTCATAAAGTTTATGGGGGAATAACAATTGGACATTTACAAGTTTCCAAATATCGATATTACTCACAGTGATCGGCTTGTGGATTTGCCCTGGAGCTTGACCCTACACATTTCATGAATACAAAAGGGTCATTAACAGTTCAATCCGTTCTTTAATTCACATATTCCTCTTTAGGCTTTATTCTTATCTCATTAACTCATTTACAATGCTTAACATATGCCTAAGAGTGCTTACAAGTGAAAGAGAACGGAAAACAAAACACAGAATGCAAAAACAGAATTTCAGAAAATAGGGTCCCCGCTCGAGCGTGGACTCCCCCGCTCGAGCGGACCCTTCATCCTGCAAAAGTGCTGGTTGCCTCGAATTCCCGCTCGAGCGTGAACTCTACCGCTCGAGCGGACTGCCTGCCTACATAGCTCCCCGCTCGAGCGTCAACTTCCCCGCTCGAGCAGGCACCATGTCTGCAGAAAAATTCTGGGAGCTCGAATTCTCCGCTTGAGCGGCACTTCCCCCGCTCGAGCGGACGTAAAAAATCTGGGAATTCCAGGTTGTGTTCTTGAGCTCCAAATCGATTTTCCAGCTACAATACTTGCATGCACAGGCTCAAATCTCAAATATAATCATACTAACATGGTACCAATGCAAGATTATCACATTATGAAGCTCAATTCCTTGATTTATCTACATGCATGGCCCAAAATGTGTCAAACTCAACACCAACGTAACAAACTCATGCATTCAAGCTCATATCTTTTCAATTTGTACATGCATGTGATGGATTAGCCACGTTCTCAGCTTGAATAACTCAAATGGTGATCAAAACATGAGTTTTCTTTAACATTTCACATGGATCATACACATTTGTGCCCAAACATGCAAATTTCAAAGTAATTCTTACATGTTTGTACATATTAAGCTTCAATTCAACAAATCCAACACAATTTCATTCAATCTCACTCTTGATCACCCAATTAGCTTGGATACACACAAAATAACAAACCATAATCCAAGAGTTACTCACCTAGGAGCTTGATTCTCACAATCTATGATCAAATCTTGGACAATCTTCAAGGTTCCCAAGCTTTTAAGCTAACTAGCACAATTCTCCCCCCTTTCTCTCACTTTGGCCGGCCCCTCTCTCTCTCTCAAATGTCTAACTCAGATTTTTGAGTTTAAGGGGACTAAAGTAGGGTGTAGTGCTATTATACACCAAGCCCCACTAACAAAATATTTAGATATAAAATATTTGGGCTCTTAATTCATCAAATTAATCAATTTAAATTGACTAGAATAAATTTTCAATTAAATTTCACCGTTGGCTCTAAAAATTATGCCAATCACAATGGCGTAATCAATTTCGGGTTCTGTGGCTGATAAGGCCTCCAATTTTATTTCCAAAGCAGATTATTCAAACAGATATTCCTACGGTGAACAGATAGAATTTCAAAATCGCATATATTCACATAATGGCACATAAAATAATGCTAAACACATAATCATACTCAGATTAAGGACCAATTAGCATTCTACGGAACAGGGGTATCACAAATTTGGTATATGTTGACTAGATTAATTGGAGGAGCAACAATAGGTTGACTGGTTGGAACAATGGAAGTTTAGGATGAGGCTTTTGACTTGACATCTATATTTGCACAAACAGAAGTTGGTTAGCATCTACTGAGGAGATCTAACTTATCAATATGAAAATTGAGAAGATTAGTGTAATGGGAAATCAAATTGCGTTGACTATGAATTTGCTGGAATTGTAAATAAGGATCTTGCTCAATCATTTTTAAATAGGTTATTTTGAAGGAGCAACAACGAATCAATTTACGATATCGGGTGACTGCTAACTTGTGTGTAGAACAATAAGAAGTATGCATGCTGCACTATCTCCCCTATAAAAATTCTGGGGTAAGAAAATAAGGGATAGAATTTCGACTACTAGGAATGTATTCAATATCAAAATCAAAGATACTTAAAAGAGATTGCCAACATGCAAAAATATGTTTACTAGCAATATTTTGAACATTTTTTTGTAAAACATATTTAGCACTTTTACAATCAACACGTAATAAAAAAATTATGATTGAAAATATCATCTTGAAATTTACTAATACATAATACAATAGATAAAATTTCTTTTTTAATAGTACTATAATTTTTTTGTACTTTGTTCCAAACACCAGAGTGAAAACGAACAATTTGTTCAGCTGACTTAGGAGTGACCTTCTAAAGGAGAATGCCACCATAACCAACATTAGAGGAATCAGTTTGAATAATTTTGAATGAATTTTCAATAGGAATACCAAGACAAGGCAAAGTTTTGACATATTTTTTTACTTGTTGTACAATAGTAGTATGACTGGGAGACCATAGAGGAGGATTATCCTTCAATCGATCAAAAAGGGGTTGACAGGTTATCCTAAGGTCTTGATAGAATTCAGCAATGTAATTAAGAGAGCCTAAAAATCGTTCTAACTAAGTTTTGTCTAAAATTTCATCAGGAAACTTAGAGGCAAATTCAATGAATCGACTAATTGGAAGAATAGTACTTTGATATATATCATAACCTAAAAATTGGACTTTGGTTTGAAATAACTTAATTTTAGGGGCACATATGACTAAACCATTATGTTTGATAATCTGGAGGAAGGAGTGAAGATGTTTCCAATGTTCATCTATGGACTTAGAGAAAATAAGAATGTCGTCAATGTAAACGATGAAAAATTGACTAAAGGGATTGAATATTTCATTCATGATGTTTTGCAATTCACTAGGTGCCATTTTTAAACCAAAAGGCATGTCATTCCATTCGTAATGTCTAAAGGGTGTAGTAAAAGCAGTTTCATACCTGTCTTTAGGTTGAATTTGTATTTGCCAAAATCCACTTTTAAGATCAAATTTACTAAAATGACGGCTTGACTAAGACGTTTAATTAAATCTTTTTTATTAGGAATTGGATAGTGTATCCATTCTAAAACTTCGTTTAAAGATTTATAATTGATGACTAATCATGGAACACCGCATTCAAGTTCAGCATTTTTATTAACATAAAAGGCAAGACAAGACCAAGATGACTTATTTTTACTAATGCTATTATTTTTAAGTAATTCATTGATTTCTTTTTTACACATTGCGACCAATTCATTATTCATTTGAATGGGAGATTTAGTAGGAATTTGTCTTTCATCAAAATTTTTAATATAAGGAAGTGTAACTACATGTTTTTTCCTATGCCAGAAAATACTAGGTAAAGTAGAACAGACAGTAGTTTCTAAATGGGTTTTGAATTGTTCAATTTTAGAAACAAGAATGAGATTTGTTAATTGAGATTCAACTCTTTTATATTTGACTTCTTCCTTAAGAAACTTAAGTTGTTTAGTTAATCGGTAGATAGATTGGGATATGGAACATTCTTTTAATTGATTTAATTCTTTGATTTCAGGAGGAGATAAGAATTTAAAGGTTACTGTTTGACCAAAAGCTTATATTGTTATTCCATGATTAGTTGTAGTGAATGGGTATAATAAAAAGATAAATGGTGTTCCTAAAATGACTTTGTCTGTCATATTTCGAAGTAAAACAAATGATGTTTTAAAATAAACATTATTTTGACAAATATGTACTTTAGGTAATTTATATTTAATATATATTTGACTTCCATTAGCAGAACTTAATTGTTTACTAGTTTTATGATAATATTTTATGGGGATTAAACCTTCTTGGATACAATTTAAATCAATGCCGATCTCAATTAGGGCTATGACTTCTATTTCAAAATCATTAATAATTAATTTGACTATCGAATGCTATTTTTGAATTTTAATTCTATTAATAATATTTAAACGATTACTGTCATCGTGATTATCACTGTCATGATGAGATTTAGTTGATCGATTATCAAAGATGACATGGTTGGGATCGTGACTAGAACTAGATTCATCAGTGGAAGTATCATTATTATTTTGGAAATCATTAAGACTTTTATTGATTTTTAATATTGCAATTTCTTCTTCTAATGATTTGTCTTTAGTTTTTAATTCTTTAATTGTTAATTTAATTTGGTTAATTTCTTTCTGTAAATCTTGTAAGGTAACTTCTTTATGGTGAGCTTTTTTGAATCTTTCTAAAGTAGAAGTTAAGCTGATAATTGGTTTATCTTGATGAAGTTTTTTTTTTTTTATCTTGTTTATTAGTGAAGATTTTAATTTATTAGTATATTTTCTTTTTAAGTCAGGATTTGTCTAGTTTACTAATCAATTTAATTAATGAATCTTCTTCTTGCTGGGATTTAGTAAATACGGTGATTTGTTTATAGTAGGTATCATTACATCCTAGTTTATTTGGATCATCATTAGTATTATCAGTGAGAGAATAATAGTCAAAATTACTACTGGATAGATTAGGATTACTTGATGAGGTACTAGATGGATGAGGAGAGTGATTCGGGGTATTAGTTAAGTTGAAGATTCCAAATATTTGACATTGATTTTCTTCAGTAATGTATAATTGGTTAAGTTTGTCCTTTAGGTTAGCTCTAGCTTTACATTTGTTAGAATAGTGAACCTTTTTACCATAATTGTAACAAGTAATATCTTGAGTAGATTTTGACTTCCTAAAGTTTTTAGTTTTCTTATGATATTTCTTATTAGGTTTTGCATAATATTGATCATGTGATTTAGAGGACGAATGTTTTTTACGATATTTCTTATATGGTTTGGGAAAAGTTTATTTTTCTCATGTTTTTTATGCGATGGGGCTATATGGGGTAGACCGTATTGTTCATAGAAGTTACCTAATTCATATTTAGCCTTATGTTTATCTCTAGCTACTTTTTGACTAAGTTTCATGTCAATATACATTTTCAATCCTTCTTTCTGAATAGTATTAATGGCATCACCACCATAAGTGAGGTTATCATATTCAATAATACCAGTAGGTTAACTAAGGACATCTCTAATTTTATGAGCAAAAAGACTAGGAAATCCATTAATAATTTTTTTTTTCCCCCAAAATGATTTAGTATAATCATCTCTAAGCATAACTCTAGAAGTAAAGACATTTTTATACCAACAAAAATCACTTAATGTAGGGCAAGTTAAATTACTAAGTTCATCATGGATGCGAGAATGAATATTAGTAGGTGTCCCAATAAAATGTTTGATTATGGTAAATATTAAAGTGTTAATGCCATTAGGTTTACTTGTTCCTATGTCTTCATCAAATATAGGGAAGTCATTTTTGAAAAAACTAGAAATCCCCTAGAAGTTGATTTGTGATTATGTATCAATTTTAAGCAGTAAATAACAATCACAATCAAACAATCAAAACAAATCGACACAACAATTTTATGTGGAAAAACCACAATTGGAGCGTCTCGAATTGTGATAAAAAAAACTACGAACAAAAGCCACAAAACAATCCATTAAAAAGACTTAAATGAATTACACAGGTATGCTCTTAATTATCTAGCGAATCCACGCCCAATTGAACCAACTCCTATGCGCCTCTTCTAGCCCCGTCTTCACCTCAGAATTGTCTTGCCCAACGTTGAATCCACAACGCCGATGCCGAATCACGATGATGAGCCACTCCAGAATCTACCAAAGCTTTAGGCTCGAATTCTTGAAAATGCACTGAAGAACAACTCTCTCTTTTGTATAGAATAAACAGACAATCCTTTGATGTATACTTCTTAAACCATGAGTTGAATACTCAATCAAACATCAAAGAAAACTAGCAAAATAGTCCCAGATATAAACCCTAATATCCACGAAGAAGATCTGGAGGCGTAACCCTAAAATCTGACTGAAACACATATTTATAGCAATCTATTTCGCGATCTCCGCTCGAGCGCACCGATGCTCAAGCGCAAGAAATTCTACTCGAGCGGGTACAAACATCTCCCAGTATTTTTGCAGGCGATCAAACTTCTAGAACCAAGCATTCTCCGCTTGAGCAGGTCAGTGAAGTGGCAAACATGAAAGAATTATCTTCTGAAACTTCTCTACAAGACACAATTTGGGTTAGATTCGCATCTAAGTACTCATAGCCTCACTAAAATAAAAGAGCGAATAAAAATACAACTGAAAGAAGTTTTGTCAAACGGGATTGCCAAGAATAAAACTTAACAATTTTCATTAACTTGGACTGCATTTTGAATATCTTCACGCATATCCTGAGTGAGGTTTTTGTCCCATCAAGATTTAAGCATACCAGTAAAACCAGAGGTAAGTAAAGAGACGATTTCAGGTTGAGTGTAGTTAGGATAATTACTAAGATAACTATTAGCTACCATAGACATGTGATTTAACTTTTGAAGAATTTGATTTTCACTAATACCATCAATATTCCATTCATATAATTTTTCGGCAGAAACAGAAAATTGATTGCTAATATTAGTTTCTTCAAATTGAAGATTAGGTGGAGTTGGTTTATTATACCAATTTTTTGTAAGAGTAGTAAGATTAATTTTCAAATGTACTATTCAATTAAGATGAGTGGTTTGAAATTGTTGTGCTAATTGACTAATTTTATTAGTAGATGTGTCAGAGTCACTAGTAAATGTTCCTTCCTTGTAAGCAGCTCAACCTTGGTATCCTGAACTCTGTTCATTGTAGTTGGGCGCCATTGGCTTTGTTAAACCACCTATTTGTTTCTTTTCATCTTGCTACTCGTAATCTTCTTTACTAGTGGATCAGTGGGCAAATAAAACAAAGTTAGAGCAAAAACTACAATAGTAGAAACCGAACAACCAACCGCAGTGACTGTATGTATAAAAAATAAATAAACAAAAATCATCCCAATTGAAAAAAGGGATGATAGAACAGAAATATTAATTAATATGTATATTAGTTACCGTATGCATTTCCGATCTTGGCAGTAGTTCTGAATACAGTAGTGATGACAACACAAGCCAGCATGAGGAGATAATTGATTTCGGGTATGTAAACTTGTCCTTTAAACGTGGCCGATGTGTGAATGATTTTAACCCGAGGGAAGCAGCCCAGTGAGAGGGATTGTTGGACAATTGAGAAAGTTCCCGAAATCATGGCTTGACTTGCTATGATTGCTGCCAAAACAGCCACCACAAACATTGGCCAATACATAGGACCTGCACCAACCATTTCAACCCAAAAGAAAATAAAAAATCAAAACATCAAGAGGATTGCAGTTTACTGAAGAAATAAGAATAAATAGGTGTCATTATCAACAAAATAAAAGAAAGCAAGTGATTGGCAGATGTCAGAAAATCATCACTTTGAAAGTAAGTAAAATTTGTTTCAATAGAAAACATTTATCATTTGCATAAAACATTCTCTTGTGTTTGGTTATGACCTAAAACTGTAAGGTAGTGGCTGTGATAATGGTGGTGTTGGTGGTAGGAGGCAATGGTGGGGCAGCATCTGTAGTGATAGGGTGATGGCGGTGACAATGGTTGGTTTGAAAACGTTTTTCATCTTTAAAAAGTATCATTGTTTGTCCAAATAAATTTTTTTTTCGGTCGATCACGGAAAACACTTTCCATTTACTATGGTCTTTTGCTGTACCAAATGCAAAAATAAATAAATAAATAAACAAAAACAAACTATAAAACAACTATACCTTTTCATCTCCAGATCCATGGTCTCCAAGAAAAGAAGCATTTATATTGGCATTTTGAATAACATGGGCTTAACAACAGCCCACCATACAATCTCTCTCTATCTCAAATTCTTGATCTCCAGTGCCAATGGAATCACCTAAAGTCATGTAAGTTTGTAGTCCAAAATGATTCTTGTACAAAAGCTGTGCTAAACTAGAAAGAACTATTTGACATTTGTTGCTATGCAGCTATTCCTATTTTGCTAACATAAGGAGAGAGACATAGAGACAAGGTAAAGAAAAGGATCAAAGTAGAGACATTTGACTCCCAGAGTTGCTGGAACGATTTTCTTTCTCTGGTGCCTTTCTTTTGCAAGAAACCTCAGATGAAAGCCTGAGCCAGAAAGGGATTGAAATCAGACTGCTTGAAATAGTAGCTGATAGATAGTATGAAAACCAATTGAAACAACAATAGCATAATATTAACAAAGGTAAAGTAACATCTTCCAAAGCATTTCCTTCAACACATGACCTAGGAAAAATTAAACTTCACTAGTCATGTAAGGTAAAAACATTTATCAAACCTCATCAGCTCCACAAAAGTTTCAATATTAATCAAAACAAGAAAGAAAAGGGGGAAAAAAATGAATTAGTTTCAAACTCAAGTAGACTGGGATAAGGATATCCTCAGTTCCCTAGGAGGCACAAAAATGCTATCCAAGATAACATTAACATATTACGAAATGAAATATAAAGATCCCTCCAAGAGTCTCCTTTCAAGTACAAAAAATAGAAAACTTTTATATCAACTCTTGAAGATAAAATTGAAGAAAATAAAAAGCAATTATTGAAAGGCTACATGCATATGGACTAACAAAGCCATATTTCAGTTGAAAGTTCAACTCATATTTCACTTTTTCAATCATTATCTAGCAAAAGGGCAAAAAAATGGGATTAAAAACTACATAGAAGAAAAGCAAAGTACCCCCAATTGCAGATCAACTACACAATTATGGACCGTATCTGGACTCGCAGCACCATGACTCAAAAGGGAATTATTCCTTTGCGCAGGAAAGTATTCTTGATAAGGCATCCCTGAATGTTCACACAATGGAAGGAAATTTCGAAGCTCCTGAACCTGCAATTCATATTAAGCAGAAAAACAGTAATGTCAGATATGAAATCTCATCCAAAAACACAGATACAAAATGAATAAATTAATTTATTAACAGGAGTTCAATTTGCCTGTCTGCGTAAAGTCTCGTTCTCCAGCATAGCCCGCTGTTCCTAAAATGAAACCAAAGAAATTACTGGTATCAATTTTATGTACAATTATCTGTAGGTTAACCCTTCTTTTTTCAAGTATTACATACTCGTATAAATGTTCATAGTAATATTACATTGTTAGTTTGATGACAACTTGAACACTGCAACAGAAATATCCAATAAATGCCAATTTAAAGTTCTATTATAAATTACCTCCAAAGCAAAGCCACAAGTTCTATTATATGAAGTTCCGTAGGTGCAAGTAACTTACTTGACACAAAATTCATAATCACAAATTGAGAATAAACATTTTAAGGTACTGAAGTGCAAAGTGATATATATATATATATATAATATAATCACAAATTGATATATAATCACAAATTGAGGATAAACATTAACAAAGTGACATATATATATATAATATATAATCACAAAGTGATATATAATCACAAATTGAGAATAAACATTTTTTTGATCAGCAAAAAGACTCTTTATTGATGAAAACCATAAAAGATATGAGATTACATCAAAAAAGAGGGGAAGAGCAGCATGCATCATAGCGACCTAACCCAATCCCAACTAGGTTGGCACCGAGAAGATAGCCCAATCATCTGCAAGCTCAACCCCAAGAGATTGGTGAGAAACCAAACTCGAAGGAAAAAAAAAAAAAACCAAAGCCAGGCGAAACACAAACAAGAATCACCATGAGGACTTGCCCACTGAACACAGCAAATAAAACTCAGCAGAGCCACACTATTGAGCAAACAGCCCAGCAAGGCAGAACCAACAAACCAACAGCCCAGCAAGGCAGAAACTCAGCAAGGCAGAAGTCCCACACCAGTTTGCAGGTAATGACCGCAGCATAACAGACCAGAGCAGCATCCACTCACCCAGCAATAGCACCTTAACAAAACATGAACGCAGCAGAGCCACAAAAACTAACACCAATCCTGCACTCTACACCAGCTACAGAACCTAACCCCATTAAGGAAGGGCTGATGGTGGCCCACTGATGCAAACCCACTTATGATGACAAACGAATAATGACCCACTGCACTCACGACAACAGATAAGACAGAGCAGCCATACTGATTCACCATAGCAGAGCAGCCACAAAACAGATAGCCTCATGGCCATTTCACAGTACAGCCCACCTCTCTCTATTAACAATACTACATGCTTAACACCCTGATTTTGCAACCAACAAGCTAGAGAACTCCTCTACAACCTTGGCACAATCACTCCATAGCAGCATAGACCACCAGTAGCATTCCACTGCAGCATCCAGTTGGGCTGCTAAATACTCCTCCATTAAACAGATTACATAACCAGATTAACTAGAACCTAGCCCTGAGCACACTTGAACAGAACACAACACAACCAATGTAAAGGACCCCGACTGCTAACAGCTGCAGCAACAACCCAACTAACAACCCAGAATCACCCAACCTCCCCTAAGCAGCCCAGATTCAAAGACTGAGCAGCCCAGATTCAAAGACTGAGGGATCACCGAAGCAAGACTCAGCAACCAAACCAATCACTACAATGAACCAACAGAAATTCCAAGTTAGGCTCTAAACTGCTAATTCCCCCTTCACCCAGAAAAACACCCCCAAAGTAGCACTGCAACCTCCCACCACTATGAAGATAGTAAATCCAAACCCACTAAAGTCCATTCACTTCATGCATAATCTGATCTGTTGCAGATTCGAAACAAACTGATTAATGGAGTAATCTTTTCCCACCAATTTTTCTTTCATCCACATAGCTACTCTAACCTTAATAAGATCACAAGCTCTGCCATATCGGGTTGTACCAACTTGAAAATAACATCATTTCTGTGCTTCCACACTGACCAAAACACTGCTAATGGAATTACTTTCCACATCTGCATTTCCCATTTTTTGAACTTCCAGCCAAACCACCACTGAAACAAGCATTCTGCTGAACCAGGAATCACCCATTGCACACCCCACCATTTAATGATATTAGACTAGATTTTCCAGACAAAGGGACAATGTAGCATTATGTGGTTTAAAGATTCCTCCCCTGGTCTACATAGAACACAGCTTGACTCCACATTGGCATCAACAACCCCAATCTTATTCAAAAAGTCAGTTGTCTTTAATATCCCTTTCCATACCAACCAAGCAAAGAACTGAGATTTTGGAGGAGCAGCATTGTTCCAGATTACACCAGATAAGCTTTTTGTAGGACCATAACTCATCTCACACGAATTATATGCCGCTTTTACATTGAAACAACCTGAACTTCCAACCTTCCATCTGAGCTTGTCCCAAGTATCCGAACAGAGAACTGGACCATTGCCTAAATCCTCCTTCAAAATTCTCAATTCCTCCTCTTCCCATGCCCTTAAATCTCTTCGAAACCTGAAAAACCAATCATCGTAGCTGGCTCTTTTGTCCACCATTTCTTTCAATGTGACCCCTTTATCAATAGAAATACTAAATAATCTCGGATACTTAACTTGAAGACAACAACCACCCTTCCAAGCATCCTCCCAAAACAAAATCCTAGACCCATTCCCGACTTTGATTTCAACATTTTCCTGATAAAAAATTAAAAAGCCTGGGATTAGAATGGGCCACTAATAAAATATCACTCCAAATCCTAGAGCAAGAATTAGCAGTCATGAGAAAAGGAAACCATCTTCCACCAGCGGATCCATACTTGCAGCAAATCAATGATTTCCATAAAGCAGAATCTTCGGACCTAAACCTCCACCACCATTTGGCTAATAAACTTTCATTCACTATTTTAGTATCCCTTATCCCCAGGCCTCCAAGATTCTTGCTTACTGAAGCATCCTTCCATTTCACTAAATGTATCCTTCTCTTCACATCAGTTCCACCCCACAGAAAAGCCGATTGGATTTTATTTAACTCCTTAACAATTCCTTCAAGTATTCTAAATAAGGACATGTAGTAGACTGGAAGGTTGGATAGCACTGACTTAATTAATGTCACCCTACCAACAAATGATAGCAATCTTCTTTTCCATCTGGCTAATTTATTTTTAAACTTATCCACCACTGGTTTCCAAGTTTGCTTTCTTCTAGGATTAACCCCTAAAGGCAAGCCTAAGTACTTGAAGGGGAGCTTTTGGCTTGAGCAATTTAGTCTTGCAGCAAATTCAACTACAGTATCCTCTTCAATTCCCACTCCACAAACAGCACTTTTGTGATAGTTAATTTTGAGTCCAGACACAACTTCAAAGCACCTTAGAATCCTTTTAACATTTGTAACCTCCACCCAATCAGCCTCACAGAATAAGATTGTATCATCAGCAAACTGTAAATGAGATACATTCAATCCTTCAGAACCAATATTAACCCCTCTTAACAGACCTAGATCTTTGGCTCTTGATAATAATATGTTAAGGCCTTCAGCTGCTATGTTGAACAAAAATGGTAAGATTGGATCCCCTTGCCTCAAGCCCTTTTGGGGAACCACTTCCTCAGATGGGGAACCATTAACAAGAATTGAAATTTTAGCTGACATTAAGCAAGTCCTCATCCATTCCACCCATTTTGTCTCAAACCCAAACTTCCTTAACATATCAAACAAATATCCCCAATTTACTGTGTCATAGGCCTTTTCAAAATCGAGTTTGAGTATGAGCCCACCTCTGTTGGATCTTTTCCACCAATCCACCACCTCATTAGCAACTAATATCCCATCAACTATATTCCTTCCACTCAAAAAAGTAGATTGGGTTGGGCTAATGATACTAGGAAGCACCTTCTTTAATCTGCCGGCTAGGACCTTTGAGAGGATCTTATAAATGGAGTTAATGAGACTTATAGGTCTAAAGTCTTGGATGCTAGTTGGATTTTCCTTCTTGGGGATTAAGGTTACAAAAGAGCAGTTCAGTCCCTTCACCAACCTACTATGCTCATGGAACTCAGCCATAAACTTCAAAATATCATCTTTCATGAACCTCCAACCCTTTTGAATACAAACCAAATTAAATCCATCTGGCCCTGGCGCTTTATTCCCATCACACTCTTTGACTGTATCATGTAATTCTGATTCAGAAAAATCCTGTACAAGCAATTCAACCTGAGAGGGAGCAATGGTTTGAAAATCACCACCAATCTTAGGTCTAATCAGCCAGCTCTCAGCAAATGCCTCACTAAAATACCTTGCAATTTCTTTTTTCATATCTTCTGGTTTGTTAAAGATGTTACCTTTGATAGTGATGGAGTCCAGTAGGTTCCTACTCTGGTGCTGTGTGGCCATAACATGGAAAAACCTAGTATTTCTGTCACCCTTTAGAGCCCAAGTTACCCTTGATTTCTGCATCCAAATCCAATCCTTCATTTTTTTCAGCTTCCATATCTCTCATTTGATCACTCTTCTACTTAATACTTCATGATCTTGCAAGGGTCTAACCTCAGCAGCCAAGTCCAATTCATGCAATGCATCCTCAGCTTCTTTAAGTTTGCAATCAACATTCCCAAACACATCCTTGTTCCAAACTTTCAATGTTTCTTTCAAGGACTTCAATTTGATCATTAACCTATATCGAACCCATCCATCCACGTGAGTGTTTTCCCATACTGATTTTACCTTGCTCATGAAAGTGGGATGAAGGACCCAAGCATTTATGAACCTAAATGGCTTCGGACCCCAATCTCTCTCATCTTCCATTAAGATTATTGGGCAATGGTCTGACACCAACCTTGACAAGCCCCACAATTTAAAGCTAAACCATTCTAACCATTCAGGACTGACTAAGAATCTGTCTAGTCTACTCCACCTCTCACCTTCCTGAGAATTGCACCAAGTATACTTTCTCCCGATCATTGGGACATCTATTAATTCCAGATTATTAATAAATTCGTCAAACTCTAACATCCCCTTATCTCTTCTAAGACAACCTTTCCTTTCAGCCACAGTTCTAACTTCATTAAAATCGCCCCCAATGCACCAAGGTTTAGGAAACTTAGGTTGAAGATTGCCCAAAGTTTCCCAAAGTTTCCTTCTCATAATTCTATCATTAGGAGCATAAACATTTATAATCACACAATCAATTACATGATGAATTTTACCTGATAGGATGATGAAATTCCTGTTACTGCAGCACTCATTCATCTCAAAAACCTCAGGTTTCCACACACATAGCACCCACTCCTTCCTTTCTCTTTGAAACCTGGGCCAAATCACTCTGTTCCATTATGATAATTCTTTCAATCACCTCCTTTTCCTTACCTTCGAAATCAACCCCCAAAGTTTTCCCAATCTGTATTGTAGCTATTGCTTCATTTCTTAGATAAGTACTCCTGCTGTCCTTCCTATTTTGAGATGAAGAAGATGATATAGCCTCAGCAGCAGCCTTAAAAATAGCTCCTCTGTACAATCCATGCTTTGACCACACTTTGTTTTGCCCCAATCTTCTTCTCCTTTTCGCCATGCTACTCAGATTATCTTCACCCTTCTTTCTATTCTGCTGAACTTGACTTTTAGGGATCACCCTCAGGGACGGAACTATTGAGGGGCTGTCAGGGGCCACGGCCCCCCCGCTTGAAAATTTTTTTTTTATTTATATATATATATTTTCAACAAAGTATTAATAATAACATGACCCTGCTTTGTTTTGTGGGGCTGGGCTGGGCTGAATCTTTTTGTTAGATGGCCAGGGAGGGCCATGTGCCTTCTTTAAAAAAAAAAAAAAAAAAAAAAAAAAAAAAAAAAAAAAAAAGGCCCAAGTGGAAATAGGAAAAGACAAAAAGGAGAAATAAAGAAAACCTACTTCGTATGAGACCTACCTTACGCAGCAGCTTATTGAAAGCAAGCATTGAAGCATAGGAATTTTTTTTTTTTTTTTTTTTTTTGGAGCTAAATCAAGTTGGGATACATAAAAAAAAAAAAAAAAAAAAAAAAAGAGTATTGCTTCTGCTATTAATCTTCCCATTATTACAGGTATGTGATTCATATTCTCTTTTATTGTTGTTTTCAATTTGTAATACTTTTATTATCTTTTTTTTAATGTCATATTGATACAATTGTAAATTTTTTTAATTTTACATATTAAGAAAAAAAAATCATGAATTAGGACGTATGATTTTAATTACTAGGGTTTTTTTAATCATATTTGGGCAATTTAATTTTATTCAGATTAAGTGTTATAAATTCAAATTAAAATGAATTGAGACTTGTATAAAATTTATGTGTTGAATCTGAATTCTGAATTTTTAAATTTATATGAAATGTGTTTTAATTATATTTGTTATTCTTGGCACAAAAATTTTCTATGTCCTGTGATATATATATATTACATTAGCAATTGGTTTTAATTTCTAATAGAATATTAACCATGTATGTAATGAATTCTATTTTGATTTGTAGATTATTATGGGAAAGCCATGTACAATTGATAGATTTTTTAAAAGAAAAATGCAAGTTCCTCAGAAGTCAATGCTGACAATACATCATTGCCAACTTCCAATGTTGATATCCTTGAAAAACCTCCCACAAAATCTCAAAAGATTGATGTTAAAGAAATTGATATTGGTTCATTGGAGCGAGATCCTGGATTACGTATACAGATTTGGGATTATCATGTTAATCAACGTGATGAAATTCGACGAGCTTATATTAAGGCTGGTCCATACCAACCTATACTTTCAAAGTATCCGAAATCTGGATCAACAACTCATCTTCGTAGCTTTCAACCGTCATGGTTCAAACTATTTCCGTCATGGTTGGAATATTCACCTGCAAAAGATGCAGCTTTTTGTTTACCGTGCTTTCTTTTTTATAAACCATGTGGATCTGGATATTATGGGCAGCAAGCATTCACTATTGATGGGTTTCAGAATTGGAAAAAAGTTAGGGATGGAGCAAAATGTGCTTTTTTAAATCATATAGGAAAAGATCCTAATTCTTTTCACAATGTTGCCGAGAGATCATGTGAAGACTTGATGAAATCAATTTCAACATATACAAAAGGTATTGGACAATTTCACTTCTGAACAAATTGTAGATAATCGACTAAGATTGAAGGTCTCAATTGATACAATCCGATTGCTTGCATTTCAAGGTTGTGCTTTTAGAGGTCGTGATGAAAGGCCAAATTCAATCAATCGTGGAAATTTTCTTCAAATAGTGAAATTGTTGGGATCATATAATGATAATGTTGCTAAAGTATTGGATAAAGCTCCGAAAAATGCTCTTACACATCGCCAAAGATTCAAAAAGAAATTTTACATATTTTTTCAACCAAAGTGAAGAATGCAATTCGTGAAGAAATTGGTGATGCGAAGTGTTGCATAATTGTTGATGAAGCTCGTGATGAGTCAAAGAAGGAGCAAATGGCTATAGTTTTGAGATTCGTTGACAAAGATGGTTTTGTGAGAGAGCGTTTTTTTTGGGCTTATTCATGTCTCTAACACTGCTGCATCAACCCTAAAAGATGGAATATATTCTGTATTGTCTCATCACAATTTAGATATTCAGAATATTCGAGGACAAGGATACGATGGTGCAAGCAATATGCGAGGTGAGTGGAAAGGATTACAAGCATTAGTTTTGAATGATTGTCCATGTGCTTATTATATTCATTGTTTTGCACATCGTTTGCAGTTGGCTTTAGTGGCAGCATCGAAAGATGTTATCCCAATTCATAAATTTTTTCTTAAATTGACTTTTGTTGTCAATATTGTTGGTGCCTCATGCAAGCGCAATGATGAATTGAAAGTTGCGCAAGCTGCTGAAATTGAACATATGATTGACATTGATGAGCTCGAGACTGGAAAAGGACTTAACCAGATTGGCACTTTACAACGAGCTGGAGATACTCGTTGGAGTTCTCACTTCAAGTCAGTTTCAAGCTTAATAAAAATATTCAGTCCAACATGTGAAGTTCTTCTTAACATCATTAATCAAGGAACAACTTCTGCCCAACGAGGAGATGCAGACTCAGCTTATGAAACATTGACTTCATTTGAATTTGTCTTTATTTTGCATCTCATGAAAGAAATGTTGGAGATCACTGATTTACTTTGTCAAGCTTTGCAATGCCGATCTCAAGACATCTTAAATGCAATGAATCTAGTTTCATCTACTAAGGCACTTCTGCAAAAGTTTAGAGATGACAAATGGGATGCTTTACTAGCCAATGTGCAATCATTTTGCGAGGTACGTAACATAGATGTCCCGAATATGAATGCTCCTTATATTAGGAGAAGAGGTCGAGCTCGTGATCATCAAGATGACTTTACAGTTGAGCATTATTATCGAGTAGATATTTTTTATGCTGCAATAGATTCTCAACTACAAGAATTAAATGGACGGTTCAGTGAACATGCAGTAGAGTTGCTTAATCTTAGCTCAGCTCTAGATCCTCGAGATGTGTCTGAAACTTTTAGAATCGACGATATTTGTCGGTTAGTAGAAAATTTTTATCTGCAAGACTTCAAAGATCAAGAGAAAATACAGTTGAGAATGCAACTTCACCATTATGAGCATAATGTAGTTCAGCATGCAGATTACAAAAAATTGTCTACTATTTCTGAATTGTGTCAGTGGTTGGTAAGGACAAACAAATCTACGATCTATCAACTTGTTTATAAAGTGATTACATTTGTTCTTACTCTTCCAGTTTCTACTGCAACTACGGAGCGATCATTTTCAGGCATGAAAATTGTCAAAAGTAGACTTCGCAACAAAATGGAAGATGAATTTCTTACAGACTCTTTGCTTGTGTACATTGAAAAGGAAATTGCTGAAAATTTTACCACAGAGTCAATCATTGAAGACTTTCGAGATATGAAAGAACGTCGAGTTCCACTTTGATAGATAATTGAGTTGATTTGTATAAATAATTTTTTAATACATGACTTTGCTTTTATTCATATATTAAATTTAGTAAATATATGGTTTTATTTTTTACGTACTAATTTAATATTAAATTTTAGTTTACTTTTTGAATTCAAAAAAATAGTGATTTATATCAATTCATATAAAAAAAAATTATTTATATCTTGGCCCCCCCCGCAAATAAATTCTTGGTTCCGTCCCTGATCACCCTTTTTTGCTTTGACTCTACCCTTTTTTGATTTGGATGCCCAGTAGTTTCCACAGGGCCTGAGACTACCTCTAAAGATGGCTGAGCTACTGTTTGGTAGTTAGAATTTTGGACATCCTCTCCACACCAGTCAAGCCTACCTTGATTCAGCCCCACAAGAAATCCTTTGGACTGGACTTGGTCCAACACCACATTAAGATTAATACTAGGCCCAATAACATCATGACTGCTTATACTTTTCATAAAGCCCACGACTGGCTCACATTCTGCATCCCTTGGACTTCCCCCTGCAGTGCTCTGAATTATTCCCCTGGGCACGCCTTCTTCATTTCCCACACCACCACCAGCTTTTCTTGGTTCTTCCGCTACAGAGCATGTGTCCTTTACTATTGAAACAGCAGCTAACTTGCTGCTGTTGCCCTCCCGAGCCATGTTGTTCCCAGCCCATTGATCATAAGCCACGTCCTCATTACCTGCCACTTCAGCCTCTGATTCATCCACGTCATCATCCCCTTCACCTTTCACATCTTCCTTCTCTGCTACACTGGACTGGTAAATTGATGAGTTAACCTCCTTATACTGATCATGACATGAACAAAACTCTTCAATCACCCTAATAGTGCTTGCAGTACCTTATTCAACAACTTGATACACGAATTAATTAACTCCATATTCTTCGTCAATACTCTTAGCTTACCACAAGCCAAGGTTGACATAGACATGGTGTTCACCTCAACCTCTAACACTTCTCCCCATACTTCCCCAATCTTTCTGAAGTTTGTGATATTCCAAAGATTAAGAGGTATGCCATAACATCGAAGCCATACCTCCCTCTCTTGATCTAAAACTAGTCCATTCCTCCATTCTACCACTGCATCACACCATTCGTCAATCCAGACCCCAAGTACCTCCCTCCGATTCTTTAATGCCTCAATTGACTGGAAAGATAGAATTGCTACTCTGCGTCCACCTTCTCGAACTTGTACATTCTGCAGATCTCTATTAACACACTCTTTTTTGAAGTCTGAAAAATGACAGTGTTTCTTAAGAGTAACTATAACACTTTTGTGAAGCCAATCATTACCATATTCCTCAGCTATGACTACTTTGATAGGGTCTCTAAGTTGCTGTCCGCCTCTCACCACTTCTGCAAAGGAGGGTCTTCTCTTCACCCATTCCCTGCCCCCATCAATACCTTTTACTTGCGATTTTTGGTTATTTGTATTTTGAATTGCACCACTCTGCTTTCTTTCGAACTCAGCAGTCTTCACTACAAGGGATCTGTTTCCGCACCAAACTCCATTTGCCTTCTGGATAGCAACCTTTGCTGCAACTGGACATTCATAGCGAACGAATCCAAACCTGGATCTTGTTGCTTTTCTTCTTTTGGATGGAATAAACACATCTTTGACCACCCCAAACTTTGTGAATAAGGTAAAAAGCCCTTTCGGATCCATGGACTCTGGCAGATTATCCACAAAGATTGTTTGTAAACTCAGATATCCCCTACTCCTCCTATGCTTCTGATTAAAAACTGGAATCCAGCCTCCTTCATCTCTGCTTGCTAATCCTCGCAACTGAACTCCTCCTTGCTGGTGTCTCTCCATGTTATCAAACTAAATGATAAATTGAGAATAAACATTAACAAAGTGATATATATATAATATTGTAGGATACATCTCAGGTTTTTACCCTCAGCATCTTCTTTGCCTTCTCAATTTCAAGATGATCAGGATGACTTGCAACAAAAATAAATAAATAAATAAAAATTAGAAAGCATTAAACAAATATAATTTCCAAAAACTACATCGAACAAAGTGAAATGATCAACGTAACATAGATAATCAACAGATCTTGAACCTAAATGTTCAGATTATACAGAGCTTAGAATTAGAAATCGAAACTCGAGAGTCTCATGTATCTAATTGAGATAATCAAATCATCAACCACAACAAGCAACGTAAATTATGGTTAAAATTCGAATCAAATTGTTTACCTGAACCGAAGCTTGAGTCCTAGCTGAAGCAATCGCAGTCGCAGCAGCGCTTATCGTAACTAGAGCGTTGTTGTTCACGCTTCTCATCTCTGTTTTTTTTTTTTTTTTTTTCGATCAAACAATTAACCTAATTTCACTCAACAATTTTCTGCTTCATCGTCGATCAAATCTCGCAGAGGCTGCAACTTTCTTGAGAAAATTCAACTTGGAAAATCGAATTTCGAGTCGAAAAACGAAATTGAAGATTAGAGAAACAGAGCATGATGAAGAAAGTGAGAGACCGAGACAGAGATTCAAACCACGGAAGCTGCGACTATGGTGAGCAAGAGAGCGAGAGAGAGAGAGAGAGTTTGTGAATGACGTGAGAGTGAAAGGGGCTAGGGCAGTGGCATATAAAATAAATAAAAGAAATAGGAATAATAAATTGAGGAAGGAAAATCATGTTACTTTGAAATAAATATATTTCAATTCATTTATTTTTTTGTGGTTGCAAATATTGATTTTTTGCGACCGTTAAATTGTCCGTCGCAAAAAAATTAGACACAAAAAGTCACTTTTTTAGTAGTGAATTATTTACATTTTTGTGATAAATTTTTTATACTGTTACTAAAAATTAACAATTAGTGACTTTTTTTAATAATATTTAATGAAAAACGCTATTAATTCTTAGAGGATCTATTGAATAATAACTTTGCCTATTAAGATTTACATATAAGTCTCCTAAAAATAAATAAATAAATAAATGGCATACATGAATCTACATTGAAGATGATAAAATTAGGGGGAATTACAGCACAGAGCAGGAAAAAAAAAATTACAAAAATATAGGGTCCAACTCAATCTATGGTTAGATGCAAGTCAAAAGTTATGAAATATTTGTGATTTTTTTTTTTTTTCAACCTTCGTTGAACAGTAATTTTTCCATAAAATTAAAATTATTAGCCAATAAAACCTATTAATATAAGATTTTTTTTTTTATAGCTTGTGTTTGTTTTCTGATTACATCAATAACTAACACCATATTGTATACCTTAATTTATTGGAGAAATTACTTACTAGTTGGACAGATTAAACAAAAAAAAAAAAACAAACAAACAAACATGGAGGGGTGCAAACTTGCACTCCACGGTTTTTCACTTGCACACTATCACAAAATTGCTTGCACCCCCAATATTTTTGTAATTTTTATTTTTATTTTTTATGTCCCACGATTAAATAATTCTATCTAACTCATTTCTAGGAAACTTCTTTGTTAAGTTAAAAATTGACTTTCAAAAGATAAATTGTCTGCCACGAGACTTCATAGTCTTAGAGAAAGTATTATACATACTATAAAAATTAAATTATTTAAGTTTAATTTATTTTTGACACATTAAAAATTATTTTTCTCCACTTTAGTTACTTTTTAACTATCATATACATTATAAAAAATCAAACTATTTGAATTTGACTTTGTTCAGCACATTAAAACTTTATTTAAAATTAATTTATTATTTAAACAAGTGATATTTTTAATACATTTTAAAACTTGTTAAATTTTCAAAACAAACTTAAATAAAATAGTACTAACTTAATTTAATTAGTTTATAATCCTACTTCACAATAACTAAATTAATATTTTATTATTTTAGGTTGTGTTACTTTCATATTTAATTCCTTTTTTTTGTTTTTTTTTGTTTCAATTCAAAATGACTGGACTTTTATAAGTTTGAAAGGAATATGATTTTGAACATCATGATTACAATGTTTACAATTGATTGGAATACAAAGTTGATTCCAAGTTATCTATTCTAACGACAATCAAAATCTGACTCGTCCACCTCTCAGAGAACGTCATATTCTTAGAAAAATTTTAATTACCCAAGATTAATTGGGCTCAGCCCGGTTCATCCAGTCTTGGGCTCGGGACAGTCCATGTCGGGTTGTCCGGGTCTTGCTAAAATTCGGGCCTAGCTGGGCCACGAGCCAGAAAATTAGACCCACACCCAGGGAACATTCGGGCCTTGGGCTGGCTGGGCCTAGGTGGGCCTGAACAATTTTTAATTTTTTTAATTAAAATTTTATTCTTTTCTACTAAAAATAACATTGGGCCTTGGGCGGATAGGGTTTTAAGTGGGCCGATGGGCCAAGCTTAGCGGGCGGGGCTCACGGGCCAGGCCAAACTTCAAAACAGCAACCTAGGCCTAGGCCCAAAGTTCCGAATTGAGCTCGGGCCCAAATCTAACCAGCCTAAGCCCACCCCAAGCTTCGGGCGGGTTTCAGACTACCCACAGGTCGCGAGTCATTTTTATACTCCTACTTAAGATTTATAAGAAAAAAAAAACAAAAATTAGACTCACAATATTTTAACTTCTATAAATTTTTCATAAAAAATTATAGTGAAATAAGACGGTTGAATAGTATTGTCACGTGTACTTTACTACTAGTCTTAATAACGAAAATCTTATTCTTTTTAAAAATAAAAATAAAAAACATCCAAACATAGCATTTATTTATGTGTGTTGTCATCTATTAGACTTATTTATTTGTGTTGAGAGTCTATAGATGTTGTGGGTGTTAACAAACTACTTCCACTTCAACTTCGTTTGGCATTGGTTATGATGGTTAATTTTTTTGTGTTGAAATTTTTTTACATTGACTTTTTTAGTCTCATTTGGTTTTTATTTTTGGACTGTTTTTAACCTTTGTAAGAGAAAAAAGTATAATGATTATGATTTAGATATGATATTTTGCCTTATTGACTAATATAACCTATTTTATCTTTTTGTATTTTTTTGACCCCAAAATGTTTACTGAATGAGGACTTTAACTAATTTGTCAATCACTTGGATTCTTTGACTCGTATCTCATGACTATTATTATATATGTAATTAACATTATTGTTGTCACCTTAGCCAATAACTACTTTTTTATCAAGTTAAATTGATAATTAAAAATTAAAAATTAAAAATATTTTAATTTTTTTAAATATTTAAACTATTTCTGCTTTATAAATATTTACAGAAATTATATTAAATATTCTGGCACAAAAAAAAAAAAAACCTGTAACCACCTATCGCACTAGACAACCCTATAATATCTGGATGACCGATCAAGGAGTTCTTGAGTAAAAAGGATGATCAAAGACTAACTATAATTCGACTTGGGACTCTCCAGTTTTCTAGTTCTTATTTTTTAGTAGTGCTTCATTTCCAGGAACTTGGCATATAACCAATCACCAAGCCGTGTTGACCACTTCTTGCTTGCTTGTAAGAAAACAAAGATAATATGAAAGTGACAAAAGATACCCTCAAAATAAAATATGCAGCGTACATTTAAAATTAATATGATATAAGCGACTTCTAAACTAACATTATTGAGAGAATATTATCTTTAAATGTGAGGAGGGAGTGATTAAACAAACACAAGCTATAAAAAAAAAAAATCTTATATTAATAGGTTTTATTGGCTAATAATTTTAATTTTATGGAAAAATTACTGTTCAACGAAGGTTGAAAAAAAAAAAAAATCACAAATATTTCATAACTTTTGACTTGCATCTAACCATAAATTTTTTTTTTCCTGCTCTGTGCTGTAATTCCCCCTAATTTTATCATCTTCAATGTAGATTCATGTATGCCATTTATTTATTTATTTATTTTTAGGAGACTTATATGTAAATCTTAATAGGTAAAGTTATTATTCAATAGATCCTCTAAGAATTAATAGCGTTTTTCATTAAATATTATTAAAAAAAAGTCACTAATTGTTAATTTTTAGTAACAGTATAAAAAATTTATCACAAAAATGTAAATAATTCACTACTAAAAAAGTGACTTTTTGTGTCTAATTTTTTGCGACGGACTATTTAACGGTCGCAAAAAATCAATATTTGCAACCACAAAAAAATAAATGAATTGAAATATATTTATTTCAAAGTAACATGATTTTCCTTCCTCAATTTATTATTCCTATTTCTTTATTTATTTTATATGCCACTGCCCTAGCCCCTTTCACTCTCACGACATTCACAAACTCTCTCTCTCTCTCTCTCTCTCGCTCTCTTGCTCACCATAGTCGCAGCTTCCGTGGTTTGAATCTCTGTCTCGGTCTCTCACTTTCTTCATCATGCTCTGTTTCTCTGATCTTCAATTTCGTTTTTCGACTCGAAATTCGATTTTCCAAGTTGAATTTTCTCGAGAAAGTTGCAGCCTCTGCGAGATTTGATCGACGATGAAGCAGAAAATTGTTGAGTGAAATTAGGTTAATTGTTTGATCGAAAAAAAAACAGAGATGAGAAGCGTGAACAACAACGCTCTAGTTACGATAAGCACTGCTGCGACTGCGATTGCTTTAGCTAGGACTCAAGCTTCGGTTCAGGTAAACAATTTGATTCGAATTTTAACCATAATTTACGTTGCTTGTTGTGGTTGATGATTTGATTATCTCAATTAGATACATGAGACTCTCGAGTTTCGATTTCTAATTCTAAGCTCTGTATAATCTGAACATTTAGGTTCAAGATCTGTTGATTATCTATGTTACGTTGATCATTTCACTTTGTTTGATGTAGTTTTTGAAAATTATATTTGTTTAATGCTTTCTAATTTTTATTTATTTATTTATTTTTGTTGCAAGTCATCCTGATCATCTTGAAATTGAGAAGGCAAAGAAGATGCTGAGGGTAAAAACCTGAGATGTATCCTACAATATATTATATATATCACTTTGTTAATGTTTATTCTCAATTTGTGATTATATATCACTTTGTGATTATATATTATATATATGTCACTTTGTTAATGTTTATCCCCAATTTGTGATTATATATCAATTTGTGATTATATTATATATATATATATCACTATGCACTTCAGCACCTTAAAATGTTTATTCTCAATTTGTGATTATGAATTTTGTGTCAAGTAAGTTACTTGCACCTACGGAACTTCATATAATAGAACTTGTGGCTTTGCTTTGGAGGTAATTTATAATAGAACTTTAAATTGGCATTTATTGGATATTTCTGTTGCAGTGTTCCAAGTTGTCATCAAACTAACAATGTAATATTACTATGAACATTTATATGAGTATGTAATACTTGAAAAAAGAAGGGTTAAACTACAGATAATTGTACATAAAATTGATACCAGTAATTTCTTTGGTTTCATTTTAGGAACAGCGGGCTATGCTGGAGAACGAGACTTTACGCAGACAGGCAAATTGAACTCCTGTTAATAAATTAATTTATTCATTTTGTATCTGTGTTTTTGGATGAGATTTCATATCTGACATTACTGTTTTTCTGCTTAATATGAATTGCAGGTTCAGGAGCTTCGAAATTTCCTTCCATTGTGTGAACATTCAGGGATGCCTTATCAAGAATACTTTCCTGCGCAAAGGAATAATTCCCTTTTGAGTCATGGTGATGCGAGTCCAGATACGGTCCATAATTGTGTAGTTGATCTGCAATTGGGGTACTTTGCTTTTCTTCTATGTAGTTTTTAATCCCATTTTTTTGCCCTTTTGCTAGATAATGATTGAAAAAGTGAAATATGAGTTGAACTTTCAACTGAAATATGGCTTTGTTAGTCCATATGCATGTAGCCTTTCAATAATTGCTTTTTATTTTCTTCAATTTTGGATCTTCAAGAGTTGATATAAAAGTTTTCTATTTTTTGTACTTGAAAGGAGACTCTTGGAGGGATCTTTATATTTCATTTCATAATATGTTAATGTTATCTTGGATAGCATTTTTGTGCCTCCTAGGGAACTGAGGATATCCTTATCCCAATCTACTTGAGTTTGAAACTAATTCATTTTTTCCCCCTTTTCTTTCCTGTTTTGCTTAATATTGAAACTTTTGTGGAGCTGATGAGGTTTGATAAATGTTTTTACCTTACATGACTAGTGAAGTTTAATTTTTCCTAGGTCATGTGTTGAAGGAAATGCTTTGGAAGATGTTACTTTACCTTTGTTAATATTATGCTATTGTTGTTTCAATTGGTTTCATACTATCTATCAGCTACTATTTCAAGCAGTCTGATTTCAATCTCTTTCTGGCTCAGGCTTTCATCTGAGGTTTCTTGCAAAAGAAAGGCACCAGAGAAAGAAAATCGTTCCAGCAACTCTGGGAGTCAAATGTCTCTACTTTGATCCTTTTCTTTACCTTGTCTCTCTGTCTCTCTCCTTATGTTAGCAAAATAGGAATAGCTGCATAGCAACAAATGTCAAATAGTTCTTTCTAGTTTAGCACAGCTTTTGTACAAGAATCATTTTGGACTACAAACTTACATGACTTTAGGTGACTCCATTGGCACTGGAGATCAAGAATTTGAGATAGAGAGAGATTGTATGGTGGGCTGTTGTTAAGCCCATGTTATTCAAAATGCCGATATAAATGCTTCTTTTCTTAGAGACCATGGATCTGGAGATGAAAAGGTATAGTTGTTTTATAGTTTGTTTTTGTTTATTTATTTATTTATTTTTGCATTTGGTACAGCAAAAGACCATAGTAAATGGAAAGTGTTTTCCGTGATCGACCGAAAAAAAATTTATTTGGACAAACAATGATACTTTTTAAAGATGAAAAACGTTTTCAAACCAACCATTGTCACCGCCATCACCCTATCACTACAGATGCTGCCCCACCATTGCCTCCTACCACCAACACCACCATTATCACAGCCACTACCTTACAGTTTTAGGTCATAACCAAACACAAGAGAATGTTTTATGCAAATGATAAATGTTTTCTATTGAAACAAATTTTACTTACTTTCAAAGTGATGATTTTCTGACATCTGCCAATCACTTGCTTTCTTTTATTTTGTTGATAATGACACCTATTTATTCTTATTTCTTCAGTAAACTGCAATCCTCTTGATGTTTTGTTTTTTTATTTTCTTTTGGGTTGAAATGGTTGGTGCAGGTCCTATGTATTGGCCAATGTTTGTGGTGGCTGTTTTGGCAGCAATCATAGCAAGTCAAGCCATGATTTCGGGAACTTTCTCAATTGTCCAACAATCCCTCTCACTAGGCTGCTTCCCTTGGGTTAAAATCATTCACACATCGGCCACATTTAAAGGACAAGTTTACATACCCGAAATCAATTATGTCCTCATGCTGGCTTGTGTTGTCATCACTGCTGTATTCAGAACTACTGCCAAGATCGGAAATGCATACGGTAACTAATATACATATTAATTAATATTTCTGTTCTATCATCCCTTTTTTCAATTGGGATGATTTTTGTTTATTTATTTTTTATACATACAGTCACTGCGGTTGGTTGTTCGGTTTCTACTGTTGTAGTTTTTGCTCTAACTTTGTTTTATTTGCCCACTGATCCACTAGTAAAGAAGATTACAAGTAGCAAGATGAAAAGAAACCAATAGGTGGTTTAACAAAGCCAATGGCGCCCAACTACAATGAACAGAGTTTAGGATACCAAGGTTGAGCTGCTTACAAGGAAGGAACATTGTATGGCAACCATTGCTAAAGGTTCTGCAAATTCTGATAGCAATTTGGTTGAATGGATCATCAATCTTGTAAGTACCTCTTTTAGTTTGCAAGATGTAGTTGATGACACTCTGATCGGGTTGGGATTCGATGGTGAGATCTTTGAGTTCATGAATATTGCATGCAAATGCATTCAGTCGATGCCCGAGCAGAGGCCAACAATGCTGGAAGTGTACCAAACAATAAGGGCCACTGGGGAGAAACATGGCCTTGTGGACGATTCTGAGATGTGGAAAGAAACAAAAATTGCTACTGCCAGTGCTAGCGAGGGAGATGTTGAAATAATAGGGTAGACGAAATAGGCTGGACATGCCAAATTCGATGGGAAACATTGTGTTGATTTACTTAATTTTTAATGCAATACTATCATCATTATTAGGAGCACAACTTATAATAAGTTGCTGGAGTTGGTGACATGTATAGAATTTTATATTTTGTATGCACTTTTTTCTTTTTTTTTTCTTTTTTTGAAGAAAGATAATTTTGTTGGGGGAAGTGATGGAAAATAATACTTGAGTATTAGAATTGTTACAAATATCACTTTACATTTATTGTATGTAATATTTGAATATATATATATATATGAGAATATAGATTGTTAAAATATTGTAGGTTTTTTTTAAAAAAATTTTTTTGCAACGGTAACAAGATGGCTGCTAATACATTGTAGGTATTTTTAAAAAAATTTTGCGATGGCAAAACATTGGTCGCCATAAGTAGATTAGGCGGTCGCAAATAGTTTGCGACTATTATTTTGCGGTCGCACAAAGTATTTGCCACCCCCATATTCGCGACCCTCATTTGCCATCGCATGGGCCGTCGCAAAAGGTCTTTTGCGACTGTTTTTTTATTATTTGCGACGGCTTATAGCGGTCGCAAAAAGTACTTTTCTTAGTAGTAATTATAAGTTTTAACGATAACTTAAAAAAAATTATCACAAAAAAAGTCACTGACTTTAGCAATAGTTTGAAAGATTCGTCACAGAAAAACGTCACTAACTGTAAGTTTTATCAACAATTTATATAAATTGTGACAAAAAAAAAGTCACAAATTGTCAATTTTTAATGAAATATGCAAAAAATCGTTACAAAAAATTAATTTTAGTGACAATTTTATTAAGATTTATTTCAATAAGACTTGATAAAAATTAAATGCAATTATTAGGACCTATAGATAGTTTAACCATTATTTATTTTTATCCCAATATGCCATTTATTCTGAAGTCAATAGTTTGATTTGGTCAAGGCAGACTATAAGTATATATAGAAACAAATATTGCCTTTGAGAGGGTCCCACTGAACCTTCACCTACATTCAATAAGTTTTTGGGTAGTTACGTGTAGGTTTTAATAAATTCACTTATTATTTAATAGGTCCTATAAAAAAAATTTTGTTATAAAAAAATGTCAATAATTATAAGTGTTAGCGACAATTTATAAAAATCATGGCAAAAAAAAGTCACTAATTATCAATTTTTAGCGATATATATAAAAAATTATCACAAAAAATTATTTTTAAGAACAATTTTACCAAGACTTATTTTCAATAGGACCTGATGAAAATTAAGTCTAATTATTAAGACCTGTTAATAATTTACCCTAATTTTTTTTTTCATTACATCATTGAGTGTTCTCTTTGAATTATATGAGGAAATTTCAAATCAGTAAAAGTAAGTAAATTATTTTGGGAAAATTATAAATCAGTCCAAGAGTGGAGGAATATTCGAATTTTTAAGATTGTGCAAATTTTTTGTGTGTGTGATACAAATTATTTCCGTTCTTGGTACAAATTATTTTCATATGTCAAAATTCTACCATAAAATATTTCAGTTATAATGCAATTAATTTTTTATTATTCTATTGGTTTGCGGTTTCTCTGATTATTTTCAGATACAAGTAATTCTTTTGAATTTGATATAATATTTTATTGTGTGAAAATTTTAATGTGTAGTGCAATTTTTTAGACTATCACACTTATGATTAATTGTTCCTTTATATTTATAAAGATGACCTATAGTAAAAGAAAGGAGAATGCATGCTTCATGCAATTACTATTTCAAAGGAATTGACATCACTCTTGTTCATGAGTTGAAGAGGTTCAACTCGAGTCTTTAGACTCTATTACGATTGAAACTTAAGTTTGTCTGTAACATATGATTGAACTGCATGAGTGTCTCGGTAGTGGGTCTCTTTCTATAGATTGGGAGGCCGGCAACCAATTATCCCGGAACATGGGTTACAGATACAGCAATGACACCTCAGAATATTATTTTTTTTGTTAAAATAAAATAATAATAAAAAAGACTCCATTACGGTCAATAATAATTTAATATGTTCATATAATAGTGTGCAAGAGTCGGTTTGGATATTTGAGAGAAATAACCTCCACAAATCATTCTTAAGTGGTTTGATAATTTTTCAATTTGCCACCAATTTTGCACAACCTCAAAGTTGACAAATTAATTTGAATATCTTGACGGCTTTGAACCAATGGATTTGACGGGTTGACAAGTTGTAAAATATTAATGTAATTGTGAGGCTATAAAATAAAAGAAACGTTTGATGATATACATCTAGTTAGAAAACTTTGATAATATTTCAGCATTTAAACATGTGATGACACTTAAAAAAATAATAAAAAAAAACAGAAAAAAGAAGATTTCTTCATGGTTGAGGTGTTCGATTTATAACTAGTTGATTTTGGCGCAAGTTCTTTCAAACTACACACAATTTAACCCGTACAAATTTAGTGTATAATCTATCGAACCTAACTCGCCAACACTCTTAAACTGCGGGTCGCAACAGAGTCAAATAGATTGGGCATGTTTATTGTCCATCTCTATTCATAAAAAAATTAGATTAATTCAACAATTGTAATTATGTGACTTTATCATTGTTGTCTTCAAAAAATAGGCAGTCTATTTTTAAAAATCACATTTTATGTCCCTTTTTTTTTATTATTTATTTATTATGACAAATGCGATCAAATCACATTATTACATGCAATTATCTACACAAAAGGCTATAATACAAAAATAATAGATATTCAAAAGAAGGTCAGTCATGAATCTCTCCAATCCACCCTGAACTAGAGAGAAGCCAGTCGTAAATGTACATAACATCTTCCGTTTATATAAGTTCACACAAATAGATGATATCACATGTATTTATGACATTTCCAAATGCTGAAATGAATAGGGTAAACTATCAATAGCTTCTAATAGGTGGACTTAATTCTCATCAAGTCCTATTGAAAATAAGTCTTGATAAAATTGTCGCTAAAAATAATTTGTTTGTGACAATTTTTTATATATGTCTCTAAAAATTGACAATTAGTGACTTTTTTTTGTCATGATTTTTATAAATTGTCGCTGAAACTTACAATTAGTGACTTTTTTTATGACAATTTTTTTTTTCCATAGGACCTATTAGACAATAAATCCACTTATTAAGACTTACACGAAAGTACCCCAAATGAATATTATTCTTCATTTTTTCTTTTTATTTTTTATTTTTTATTTTACTTTTGCACTCATACATGTTATGCTATTCAATTTCATTGCAGAATCATTCATTTTAGAGTAAATTATAATTTTACCCCTAAAGTACAATTTTTTTTACTTTGATCTTTTAAAAATAAAATTTCTCATTGTGGTCCTAACTTATTAAATTCTTATCACATTGTTCAAATTTCAACCGTTGTCCTTTCGTGAAAATGCCGCGTGATGCAAATTGACCTAAAGCCCCAATCTTACTTATATTATACTTTTTCTTTAATGGCCCTGTTTGGTAGAGCTTATTTCTAACTTATTTCAGCTTTTAGCTTAATTTAAACTATTTTGATATGTTTGGTTCAGCTAACGATACAGCTTATAGCTTTTTGTAAGTCAAAAATCAACTTATTCTTTCAGTTGGGGAGGAGAAGCTTAATTTATAAGTCAAAAATCAGCTTATGTTCATAGCTATAAGGTATAAGCTGTTAGGCTATAAGTTATAATCATTTTCTCACAGTTCTACCAAATATGACCAAATATCTCTTTTCTCTCCTACCACTATCAATCACTGGCCATCCTTTACAACCCAACTCCCTTTTTTTTAATCTCCTATATGTTTCTACTCTTCTGGCTTAAAATAAGGAATAATGATATATGTATTAATTACTATATGCACTAGTGTACTAAGAGATGATATGACATCATTTGTATGATTTTGACTATTTATAACTTGTATAATAAATATAGTCAATAATAATATCATGGGGTACTTATGTCTAGATCCTAATAAATGGACTTATTGTCTAATACGCCCTATGGAAAAAAATTGTCATAAAAAAAGTCACTAATTGTAAGTTTTAGTGATAATTTATAAAAATCATAACAAAAAAAAAGTCACTAATTGTCAATTTTTAACGACATATATAAAAAATTGTTACAAAAAAATGATTTTTAGCGACAATTTTACCAAGACTTATTTTCGATAGGACTTGATGTGAATGAAGTCCAACTATTAGGACCTATTGGTAGTTTACCCTAATATCATAACACTAGTTGGTATACTAGTGTATATACTAATTGATGCATGTAGTTCCTTTTAGAGAATAGAACTTTTTTTTGATAATATAATTATTACACTTTAAAAATATTATTTTTTTAAATTACCCTTTGATAATACATTTTTTTTAGAAATATCAATTGTCATAATTATACTTTTCGTATTGTTAATGAATTTAAAAGAATGATAAAATAAGAAATTTATATTAGTTTAATCCTTAATTTTTGAAAATTGACTAATATTTTGAGATAATAAAAAATTAAATAATGGACTAATATTTTGGGACGGAGAGAGTATCATTCATTCTAAGTGGGAGTTTGAGATTTATTTTTTTGTGATTTTGTGACCTTTTGATTTTTGTTTGTTTGCTTGTTAATGCACTATCTCTCGTTTTCTTTATTTCTTCTGTTTGTTGTTAAGTACAAAAACATAATTTATTCGTAATACAGTGAAGATTGTCCGGCAATTTTAAGACATATTAGTTTTTGGTGTCTTCACTGTATTTATTTTTCTGCGCTTTTTACAAAGTGATATTCTGGTTGAAAAATACAAATAGTAGTTATATACTGTTTGACAAATAGTAGTAATATACTGTTTATTTTCTTTGACAACAAGTAGAATATACTTGTGCCATTGACAATTTTAGAATATTATTTTGTGTAATAGTGTTACAGAAAATTATTGTGCAGTAATTTATTTTCCTAGCTTTAGCAACTAGAAAATAAAATTATTTTGTATTATAATTTATTTTCTGGTTTGAGTATCTAGAAAATTAATTTCTGTTTTGGTTTTTCTGATTTTTGTAATCAGATATTATGGATGCTGAAAGTAGTACTCCAAATCCAATTGTTACAACGACTCCGGTCCCTATCCAGAATCATGTTCAAGTTCCAATAAATCATGAACAAAAATCGGAAAAATTTAATCGCACCAAGTTTAAAAGATGGCAGCAAAAAATGTTGTCCTATCTTACAACTAAATCTGGCCCAATTTTTCCGTGACGAGGCTCTAGTACTTAGAGAAGATGAAAGTGATCAGCAAGTTGTTGTCGCTGTAGACACTTGGAAACATTCTGATTTTCTGTGCAGAAACTACATTCTCAATGGCCTTCACAACATGATGTATAATGTTTACAGCCCTTTGAAAACAACAAAAGAATTGTGGGATTCTTTGGAGAAAAAATATAAGGTAGAGGATGCCGGCACAAAGAAATTTGTTGTCGGTAAATTTCTGGATTTCGTTATGGTAGACTCCCAAATGGTAATTTCTCAAGTTCAAAATTTTCAATTAATTTTGCATGATATTCATGCTAAGGGTATGTCTCTGAGCGAGTCTTTTCCAATCGCTACGTTAGTGGAAAAATTACCACCGGCTTGGAAAGATTTCAAAAATTATTTAAAACATAAACACAAGGAGATGATTGTAGACCCGACTTTCTTCGCGCCCCCCCCTTTGGAGAAGGCGCGAATTGGTCGTCCTACAGTTCGGACTCCTGTCACGGTTCTGAATCTAATCTCACAAAGTGCAATGTAAGACTAATAAATCACCAAAGAGTCCAAATCTGGCAATTGGTTTCGGAAAATCAATTTTGAATCTACAAACGCCAAACATGGACTGCTTTGCCAGATTACAGAGTCGCCACCTAAATATTTTATTTTTGAAAAATTTAGGAAACCTTGACTCGTGCCTAAGGCCACGTGTCCGTCATCACCAAAGTTGTCTCAGTTTGAGAACTTGGGTACGAGAGGAGAAGGTCCTGAAATGAGCACCCCCGCTCGCCCGATCAAAGATCGGCCTCTACTAAGCATGATATGTTGTTTTAAAAACACATGTGTTCTTGTTTCGGTTATTAAGCTAACTTTACTATGTGACGCACATACAAGTATAGACTAAGTCGCAAGACTTGGAACAAATCAACTCACATTTGTTTTTCGAAAATGGTTTGAAAATGCCACCCTCAAGTAGGCTAAAACGCGGATTTTCCACCCTCAAGTGGGCTTGAAACATGATGATTTGCCACTTCGCAAAGTGGGCTTAAAACTCACATTTATCGAATTGTTCCAATTCAAGCAACAAAGCCTTCATCCACAGGCATTCATGCAGTTAATCACTTAAGCAAATAGCCTCATGGTAAGCATGACGTCATGGCAACACTTACACTCATGCAAGTATGCTAAAGTGTAAACACTTACAGTGTACTCCAAGGCAAAACAGAAAACTAGTTAGAAATCATGCATGATTCTAACTATACAAGATGCCTAATGCAACTAAATAGGCTCGGCTATCTAAGATGGCATATGAATGCAACACTTTGATATACGTATTCAAGAAAGTGTATTGAAATACGATGCAGTTTGAATGATGCGCCGAGCCCGGTACATGCAAGACAAGTGAATGATGCAAACATGCAAGCATAAGGTATGCTAATCAAAGTATGCCCTAAAACTAACCATCGAAAGCGGATAAGTAAAAGGGAGAAAGACGTGGGGTTGGAAGACATGCACACACACATGCACCCTTCTAACAACATTGCGCCCTCTCGAAGAAGGGTCCGAATAAACAAGCTAAGCTATACGAAGCTAAGTTAACTAATCTAATAATCTAATTAGACTAATTATTACAAACCAATCGAATAACTAGCAAACTACTTACTAATTATTACAAGACTTTAATTAATTAACAATCTAATTAATCAAATTACAAAACCAACAAAGCATATAAAACATGTAAGCTAGGCTGCCTCAGCTCTGCCTTGAAAAATGAAGAATGTATGCTCTCGGTTGCCGCCCCGAAACGCCTTCCGGTTTGCTCTTTAGAGGCTCTATTTGTAGGGTGTCTTCAAGAGCTTGCTGCTAAAACTTACCAAAACAAAGCTGAGGAGTGCACCAGTGGCCTGCCAGCCATAAACGGTGGCTACCGGCCATCTACCGGCCAACAATGCAAGGGTGCCGCCCAACAATGAAGGGGTGTCGGCCACTGGTGTGTTGTAACACCAAACTACAACAAAGCACAAAACAGAGGAAAATGAAGGGTCTCCCAAGGACATGTATGTACTGTACCACTCCTTATCATCTCTAAACATCAAATGAGAGGTACCATTGGATCCAAAACCATCAATCAAGCATGCAATGCATGATGGCAAAGGATCCAACTTACACAAATTCAATGAATGCAAGGCAAACAAGACTCTAGGACCACTACCTTATCATGGAAGATCAAAGGCAATGGAGACAAAGGGAATTGGCTCATTTTCATCACTTTGAGTATGAAATGGAACCGTTTACCTTGTGTTCAATATAACGTCCGATTGAACACAATGCAATGCAAACAACATGCTTATTTTGCACAAGTTTTACTTTGCTCAATTCTTGTTTACATATTTTAGCTTACCAATTAGGCCTTTAACCAGTTAAGTCCAATGTGAAAGTCCTCTAATGGGAAAGATGGCCTCAGCCACAAGCACCTTGAGCATGAACGAAGCCTCATGCTTTTGGTTAGTAGAAACCCTCAAGGGAAAGCGAAAACCATTAGGTATGAGAGCCTCAATTCCATTCTCAAGCTAACAAGGGGCTTAAGACTACTTTCAAAGTAAATGAAAGAGTGAAGCATGGAGGAAGATTTCAGAAATTTAGTGCTAATATGGCATGAGAAATAAGACTATAACATGCAAACATCTCATGTACAACATGTTAAGAGCCAAAAACATTAAGGCTAGTGATGGACACAACACTAGAGGCATTCAATATCAAACTCAAATGACTAAACCAGCTCTAGTCAGAGCTAAATCATGCCAAATCAGTGGCTAAAATATACTGAAACTTAGGCACAAAAGGCAAGAAAATCATGCTCATGTGTTGGGTTACAAACACGGCATAAGGCACAACTCTCAAAAGCAATGAAAGAGTGAAATATGTGAGAGTGTGACAGTGGCTTATGCACTGAAATTACATACTAAATGATGTCATGGCATGCAAACATCTCAAGTAAAGCATATTGGAGGCCTTGAAACACAAAACTAGTGAGGCCAACTACACTATAGCTATGCAATACAAAGCTCAAAATGGACAAAAAGTCCAAAATAGTCCTAAAATAGCTTAAATGAAGTTCTGAAACATGCTTGAAGTAGGCTAAAAAGAGCTAGAATGAGAGGCTAAAACAATAGCACATGTTAGGCAATTTAGCACAATTATACTACGAGCATACAAAGCAAAGCTCGAGTGATCAAACCAGCTCAAAATAGAGCTTAAACATGCCAAAAAAATGAGCAAAAGCATGCTGAGATGGAGCTAACATAAGCTAGAATGATAGGCCAATTCATTAAGCATGTTAAGCTAGTAAGCATGATTACACTACAAGTGTAAGAAGCAAGCAACAAGTGACCCAATCAGCCAAAAATAGAGCTAAAGCAGGTTAAAAAAGTCACAAAAACATGCTGAGATCAAGCCATGAGATGGTAGAAAAACATGCTCACATGTTGGGCCATCAACACATGCAAACAAGACACAAGGAGGGGAGGCCACCCCCTCCTATTTTGGACCTCAAAACATGGTTTTTACCATTGAAAATTCTCTGGAATTCAGTGGTTAAAAGGCCAAAAAAAGTTGTTTTAGAAAGCTTTGAAAGATGGCACAAAAGATTAACAAGCAAAGGGACAAGAAGGGTGGACCACCCCCAAACTCAAAAGGGGCTTAAACCACCATTTTTAGGACTGAAAAATAGAGTTTTCTTCAGTTCAAAACCAAGCTGAAAACAGTTTGCAAAGGTGGTAAAAACAAGTATGAAAACAAGCTTAAGGGTGAGTCTTATACCTCTTGAAGGGAAGACAACACTTAAGCAACAAAACCAAGCCAAATGACCTTCAAGAGCTCCAAGGAAGCTCCAAGAGAGCTTCAAGCAACCTCATCCCAAAGTTGAACCACTTTCATCAAGGATGAATAAGCTAAAGTTTGATGTATGCAAGCCTTCAAGCACAAATGCTCAAGAGAGAGAGAAATCTAGAGAGAGAGAGGCTCCCAAACCTTTTGCTAAATTGTTCTAACCTTCAAAACCATAGAGAAGCCTCTCTATATATAGCAAAATGCAAGTCTTGGTCGAAAATATCTCAAGAGAGACAGTTGGAACAGCTGGAGCAAAAATATCTGCCAAAAACTGTTTTCTGCCATCAATGGCTGGCACTTCTTCACTGATGGCTGGCACTTGATCATTTTTGGCCAGCATGGGACACTCTTGGATGGCAGGGGGCCGGCATTGGCCATTCATGGCCGGCACATGGCCAGAAAATCCCATTTATGGCCAGCATCCTTCACCTCTGATTGGCCAGAAAAATCTGCTTTTTGGGCCCAACTTCAAATGGACATAACTCCTTCATATGGACTCCTTTGCAGGTCATTATTGAGCCTAAATTGAAGCCCTAGAAGTCTTGTTTCCAATGGTGGCAGCATCACATTGAAATTCCAACTGTGTAAAAAGTTATGCCCGTTTGAGTGAAGACTGCTGCTCAGTTTCTATCCTACCCGGATTCATGCCAAACTGTTTCTCCAACTTGGTTTCTTCCCTCCTCTCCTCTTTTCTTCAAATCCAAACCCCTAAACAAGGTGTTTTGAAAGATTTTTCAAAAGAGTTCATCTCTCTTTCATTCATTTCTATTTTGTCCTTGCTCGGTTTACCGAAAAGCGCAACATTTAACAAAATGCAAGCGTTCGAACATCGTAGGAACTTTGTTTCAAAAATATTCTGAAAGAGAAGGTTTTAAGGTCTAAAAACCATTCAAAATAGTTTTGGTCCAAAATGGGGTGTAAGGTTGGGATTTGACTCTCCTTTTACCGAAGAAATCGAACCTTTGCACTGCACATCTTTCATCACCAAGTAAACAATCAGTAGCGCCCAAGTCTTAAGGGCGGTCAAAAATGGGGTGTCTACAATGACCATGGATGAATTGATTGTAAGACTAAGAATTGAAGAAGATAACTGTAAGGCTGAAAAGAGGAATGGTAAAAATCCCATTGAGTCCAAGGCTAATGTGATTGAACAAGTGCTTAAACCACATAACAAAAAGAGGAAGTTTGCTGGAGATGGTCCTAAACAAGACGACAACAATGGCAATAAGAAGTTTAAAGGAAAATGCTATAACTGTGGCAAGACCGGATATTGAGCCTCTGATTGCTGACACCCTAAAAAAGATCGCGGAAGTACAAGCAAGAAGACTACTAATCAAGCCAATGTGATAGAAGTTGAATACATTTCTAATGGGGTAAATGACATTAATTTCTCTGTTGTGGTGTCTAAGGCTAATTTGGTTTGAAATCTCAAGGAATGGTGGGTTGACACAGGAGCAACTCGACACATTTGTGCAAACAAGAAGATGTTCACTACTTATAATGAGGCTGCAAATGGTGAACAACTTTTCATGGAAAATTCTTCTACTTCTACTGTGACTGGACAAGGGAATGTGATCTTGAAGATGACATCAGGGAAGGAACTTAGCCTCAACAACGTACTGCATGTACTAGACATCTTGAAGAATTTAGTTTCTGGCTCTTTGTTAAGTAAAAATGATTTTAGGCTTGTATTTGTGTCTGATAAATTTATATTAACAAAGAGTAGTATGTATGTTGGTAAGTGATACATGAGTGATGGTCTCTTCAAATTGAATGTAATGACGGTTGTACCAAAACTTGCTATTAACAAGAGTAACACTTCTTTTACTTATATTCTTGAGTCAAATTTATGGCATGATAGATTAGAACATGTGAATTTTGATGCTTTATGTAGATTAATTGGTTTGGATTATATACTAAAGTTTGAAATTGATCCTAATCACAAATATGAGATTTGTGTAAAAGCGAAACTAACTAAGGCTTTATTTAAATCGGTTAAAAAAAAAAATCGAACCTCTAGAATTAATCCATACTGATGTGTGTGATTTTAAATTTGTTCAAACTAGAGGAGGCAAGAAGTATTTCGTGACATTTATCGATGATTGCACAAGACATTGTTATGTATATTTACTTAGAAGTAAAGATGAAGCCTTAGAATGAAGCCTTAGAAATGTTTAAATTCTACAAAACTGAAGTTGAAAATCAACTTGGTAAAACCATCAAAATGGTTAGAAGTGATAAGGGTGGTGAATATGATGCACCATTAAATGAATTTTGTGCACAACATGGCATTATTCACCAAAATACAACACCTTATTCTCCATAGCAAAATGGAATTGTTGAAAGGAAGAATAGAACCCTTAAAGAAATGATGAATGCCATGTTACTAAGTTCAGGCTTACCAGAAGAACTTGTGGGGGAAAACAATATTGTTTGGTAATTATGTTCTTAACAGAATACCCGATAAGAAAACTAACAACACTCCTTATAAATTGTGGAAAGGTCGACCACCTTCCTATAAATACTTGAAAGTGTGGCAAGAGACTAGTAATGGTCCCGACTAACAGGATTTAACTGATGATGAACCAAGACGAAGTAAGAGAGCTAGAACATCAAAATCCTTTGGTCTAGATTTTCTAATATTCCTGTGTAGACCGCCCGGAACTCCGCTCCGCGCGCGAGGGCACGAATCGTGGTTCTAACTACTACAGTTCGGACTCATGTCAAAGTTCTGAATCTAATCTCACAAAGTGCAATGTAAGACTGATAAATCACCAAAGAATCCAAATTCGGCAAATCATTTTGGAAAATCGATTTTAATCAAAAAGCGCCAAACATCGACTGCTTTGCCAGATTTCAGAGTCGCCACCTAAATATTTTATTTTGGGAAAATTTAGAAAACCTTGACTCGTGCCTAAGGCCACGTGTCCGTCATCACCAAAGTTACCTCGGCTCGGGAACTTGGGTACAAAAGGGGAAGGTCATGCAATGAGCACCCTTGCTCGCCCGATCAAAGATCGGACTCTACTGACATGATATGTTGTTTTTGAAAACACATATGTTCTTATTCTGATTATTAGACTAACTTACTATGTGATACGCACAACATACAATTATAGACTAGATCGCCTAAATTGGAACAAAACATCTCATGTTTGTGTTTCGAAAATGGTTTGAAGTTGCTACCCTCAAATAGGCTAAGACACAGATTTTGGCACCCTCAAGTGGGCTTAGAAAACATGGTGATTTGCCACTTCAAGTGGGCTTAAAACTCGCATTTTGATGAATTATTCCAATTCAAGCAATCTAACCTTCATCCACAGGCATTCATGCAGTTAATCAATTAAGCAATTAGCCTCATGGCAAGCATGCTATCATGGCAACACTTACACACATGCAAGATGCTAAAGCGTAAACACTTACAGTGTACTCCAAGCCAAAACAGAAACTAATTAGTAATCAATGCATGATCCTAGCTATGTTAAATGCCTAATGCAACACATGCAAAATGCAACTAAGTAGGCTCGGCTATCTAAAATGGCATATGAAATGCAACAATTGATACATGTATTCAAGTAGGAATTGAGATACAATGCAGTTTGTATGATGCGCCGAGCCCGATGCATGCAAAATAGATGAATGATGCACGCATGTAAAGCATAAGCATGCTAATTGAAATATGCCCTAAAACTAACCATCGAAAACGGATAAGTAAAAGGGAGAAAGAAATGGGGGTTGGAAGACATGCATCACACACGCACGCTTATTACAACAGTTGTGCCCTCTTGACGGAGGGTCCAAATAATAAGCTAACTAGCTAATCTAAGCTAATTAAACTAATTATTACAAAACGAAACTAATTAACTAATCTTAGTTAACTAATTAGTTATTACAACACAAATTGAATAGTTAAGCGTATTAACTAATTAAGTACAAAACCAAATCATTAGCTAGCTAAGTAAAGAAGCTAAGTAAAGCAGTAAAAGAAGAGGTCCTCAGGGTGAGAAGTGCATGCATACTCGGTCGCCTTGTTCGAAAATCCATCGCTATGCCCCAACTTGCCTCTGTTTGCAATTGTTCTCAGGACACTGCACAAAGCTCCAGATAGCTTCTACTCCATCATGGGAACCTCCAGGAGCATTGCCGACCACTTATAAGTGTTGTAGACCACCTACCGACCACTTACATTTGCTGCAGACCAGAAAAAGTTGTCGGCCAGCCACTTTTACTGGTCGGCCGACCAGAAAATTCTGCACAACTCCAGTTTGATGCAACAGAGAACAAGAAAGGGCACGGCAGTGTATTTGCAAGATATGTGTGCACGACCACCCTCCCTATCATGTCTTAAGCTCAAGGGAGTGCGGTTCTCGACTCTCGGGCCACCAACCGATCATCGTAATGCACGGTGGCCGAGAAGCCAAGATTGCACAATTCAATGTAAATGAATGCACAATTCAATGTAAATGAATGCACAAATAACACATAAGGGTCTTGACCTCTATCATGCATGATCAAGAGGGTCGGCGACCGAGAAATGAGGCACATTTCATCACTTCAAGTATGAAGCGTCTATCGTTTCTCGTGTTTGGATTGACGTCCAATCCAAACATGCAATGCAACTCAAGCATGCCAAACACAATGCAATGCAAGATGAGCATGCAAACACTATGCAACGTAACAACACACAAACAACATGCAATGCAAGGGCTATATAATGCAATACTCAATGGACCAAAACAACCTCAAACAAGCCTCATGCATGCTAAGACAATGGCCAAAACATGCTGAAAATGAAGTCCGAAAGCAATACAAGCATGCATACACATTGGCCCATCAACTGAGCATAAGAGCACAACTCTTAAACATGATTAAGAAGTGACAAACATGTAAGTGTGACAACACTATATGCTCTGAAATCAGGTATGAAATGATGTCAAACCGTTCAAACAACACAAGTATAGCATGCAAGAGCGCCTAAGGCACAAGGCCACCAAGATGGACTACACAAGAGGCATGCAATACATGGCATAAATAACTGAACCAGCCATAGACAGAGCTCAAATAGGTCAAAACAAAGACCAAAACATGTTGAGATGGGAGCTCAAAAGTCTATGCATGCATGCATACGCATTGGTCCACAAACAAGGCAATAATGCACAACCCTTAAAGGCATTCAAAGAGTGAAAGAAGTGAGAATATGGCCATGCTATATACTCTGAAATAACATGTTAAATGATGCTAAATCATGTATATGTCACAAATGAAGCATGCTAGGAGGCTTAAAGCTTGAAACTAGCAAGGCCAATTGCACTACAGCTATACAAAACATGAGTCATATGACCAAGGCAACCCAAAACAATCCTAGAGCATGTCAAAATGATGCTAAAACCTGTATGGACTAGAGCTTACACATGCTAGCATGAAGGGCATGAAGCATGGAGTATGCAAGGCCAATAAGGATGATTACACTACACCTACCAAAACCAAGCATGAGATGACTTCACCAACAAAAATCAGCGTTGTATTATGGCAAAACAAGACCAAAAACACACTGAAATGGTGACCCAAAAGCCTAGGCAAGATGACATACACAATGGCTCATTTTTAAGGCATAAAGCACCAACCCTCCAAAGCATTGAAAGAGTGAAAGATGTGAAGACATGGCAGTGAAACATGCTCTGAAATCACATACTAAATGATGCCAAATCATGCAAATAGCCCAAGCAATGCATGCTAGTGACTTGGAAACTCAAGGCTAGTGAGCTAGAATGCACTATGGCTATACATAACAAGGCATGCATGACCAAAACAACATAAAACAGAGCTCAAGCATGGTAAAACATGAACAAAAGCTTCTTTGAGTAGAGCCAAAAGCATGCTAGAATGATGGTCCAAAGCATGATGCATGTTAGGCTAGTGAATGGAAATGCACTACAGGTGCAAGGAACATGCAAGATGCTATCAAACCAACCTAAAACAAAGCCAAGGCATGCTAAAACAACACCAAAAATATGCTGAGATAGAGCCACAATGGGCTAGCAAGACATGCTAAAACATGAGGCATACAAGGCTAGTTTGCAAGGATTACACTACAAGTGTATAAAGCATGCAAGGGTGGCCAAAACTAAGCCAAAACAGAGGTATGTCATACTGAAATAAGGCCAAAAATATGCTGAGATAGGGCCAACATATGCTAGATAAACATGCTCAAACATGAGGCCAACAAGGCAAGCAACCAAGATACAAGGAGAGGGGATGACCCTCTCCTATTTGGGACCTCAAAACACCCTTTCCACCACTAAAATTCCTCCGAGTTTCAGTGGTGATAAGGTCAAAAAGAGGTGGTCCCAATAGCTTAAAAGGATGGTACAAAACAAAGCCAAACAAGGCACAAGAGGGGGTAGACCACCCCCAACACCAAAGAGGTCTCAAACCAACATCTTAAACACTTAAAATCAGAGCTTTTTACAGTAGAAAGTTAGGCCTAAATCAACATGAAAATAGGGCCAAAGACTTAAACCAAAACAAAGCTTTAAGAGGTTAGAAACTCACCCTTGTAGAACAACTTCAAAGCTGCAACTCCAGCAGCTTTTCTAAGCTCAAACCAATCCAAAAACACCAAAACCAGCTTCTAGGTGCCTCAGCTCCAAGAATGTGGTGTTTCACTATGTGTTTGTGTGCAAAAGTGTGAAGAAAAGGCACTTTCAAGCACAAATATGAGACAAAGGGAGAAAGATAGAGATAGAAATGCACGTGTAGCTCCAAGCAACTTTTTCTGAACCTGGAGAAGGGAAAGAGGGCCTCCCTTATATAGAAAACCAAGCCTCAAGCTTGTTGAACAAGCTTTAGGCTCCAAGCAATCCCTTCATACACGTGTATAGAGGATGCTTTCTACGCTTTCCAGTTGTCACAGCTGGCAAGAAAATATCTTCAAAAAGATGCAGGAAAGCTGCCGACCAGTTGAAGTGGTCGGCCAGCTACTTGCACTAGTCGGCCGACCAATGAAAGTGGTCTACAAGGAGACCAAGTGGTCGGCAAGGGGGGAGAGGTGGTCTGCACCAAGAAAGCAAGGTAGTGGCATGGCTGTCGACCACTTTTGGTGGTCCAAAGACCACCAAGACCAGTTGGCCGACCAGAAAACTAGCTGGCAGGCAGGAAAAGTGGTTTTCAGGGAGAGAAATTGGTCTACAACCCCTATTCCACTTTCCAAGCAAGGAAAACAAGGTTTGTGCCAAAAACAAACAAAAAAGGATGCAAGACAAGAGTCTGTGGGTCAAAGCACACAGCCGAAAACCTCAAAAACTAGTCTACGGGCACCAAAAGTGGTCTACGAGAGGGAAAAGTGGTCTACGACCACCAAAAGTGGTCTTCAAGACCTCAGTGTCCCTCTAGACCAAGGCAACAAGGCATGGTTTAAAAAGCAGGCCAAAAGGAGAACGTTAAGCGGTTCCGAGACAAGGCGCGCAGCAGAAGACTCCGGAAACCAAAAACTAGTCTACAAGAGGGAAAAGTGGTCTACGACCACAAAGAGTGGTCTACAGACCTCTCTCTCCCTTTAGGGAAGGTCAACAAGGCTTGGTCTACAAACCGAGCCAAAACACAAAGAGTTCAGAGGCCCGGAGGCAAGGCACTCAGCCGAAACTTCGGAAACTCGAAACGAGCACAAACATGGGCGATCACCGAGCGCTCAATCGATGACGTCTGAGTCTTAAGGTCGGTCAAAAATAGGGTGTCTACAACTTGTTAGAAAATGAACCTCAAAGCTTTAAGGAAGCAATGACAGGTCATGAAGCACCTTTGTGGAAAGAGACTGTTAATAATGAAATTGAATCCATTATGCAAAATCATACTTGGGAATTGGTGGATCTTCCACCCGATTTTAAAGCTCTTGGATATAAATGGATATTCAAGAGAAAAATGAAAGCATATGGTTCAATAGACAAGTATAAAGCAAGACTAGTGGTAAAAGGTTACAGACAAAAGGAAAGTCTGGACTATTTTGACACATATTCCCCTGTGACAAGAATAACATCCATCCGTATGCTTACTGCCATAGCAGCGTTGTATAATTTAGAGATATATCAAATGGATGTTAAGACAGCTTTCTTATACGGTGATCTAAATAAAGAGATCTATATGGAGCAACCCGAAGGGGTTGTAGTGCCAAGACAAGAAAAGAAAGATTGTCGGTTTGTAAAATCTCTTTATAGATTCAAACAAGCGCCTAAGCAATGGCATGAAAAATTTGATCATGCTATGCTTACTAATGGCTTTAAGATAAACGAATACGATAAGTGCGTCTATGTTAAAAACACTGACCAAGGATATGTCATAGTTTGTCTTTATGTGAATGACATGTTTATCATTGGAAGCAGTCAAAACATGATCAAATCAACTAAGCAAATACTGAATAGAAGATTTGATATGAAAGATATGGGAGCCACAGATGTAATATTAGGAATGAAAATTACTAAAACATCTTATGGATATGCATTATCTCAATCTCATTATATTGAGAAAATTCTTGGTAAATATATCAAGGATGATATGAATGTAGCAAGAACACCTGTAGACATTAGTCTTTATTTATCGAAAAATAAAGGTGATGCGGTGTCTCAGCTAAAATACTCCCAAATCATTGGAAGCCTAATGTACCTAATGAATTGCACTCATCCTGATATAGCTTATGCTGTCAGTAAATTGAGTGGGTACACTAGTAACCCTGGAGAAGACCATTGGACAACGATTATTCGGGTTCTTAGATATCTAAGATTTACCCGTGATCATAGTTTGAACTTTACTCGATATCCTGTAGTACTAGAAGGTTATTCTGATGCCAATTAGATATCGGATACTAAAGATTCAAAATCCACTAGTGGATATGTCTTTACTCTAGGAGGCGCTACTGTTTCTTGGAAGTCCACGAAACAAACATGCATCGCACGATCCACAATGGAATTTGAGTTCATTGCTTTAGACAAAGTAGGAGAAGAAGCAGAATGACTTTGCCACTTCTTAGAAGAAATTCCAATGTAGCCAGAACCTGTGTCAGCTATTTGCATTCATTGTGATAGTCAGTCTGCAATAGGCAGGGCACAGAATCATGTGTATATGGTAAGTCACGGCATATTCGTCGTCGTCATAATACCGTAAGGAAATAACTCTCAAATGGAATAATCTCAATATATTATATAAAATCTAAAGAGAATATTGCGGATCCATTAACAAAAGGTTTGACAAAAGAGCAAGTGTATAGTTCATTGATGGGGATGAGATTAAAGCCTATTACATAAGAGTCATCATAATGATAACTCTACTTATATGACTGGATATCCCTAGAACTAAGTTCAAAGGGATAACTAAGTTATGTGTGGCTCACCAGAAATCACCAAGGGATGTATGTAGGACTTTAAGGATAAGCTTTGTTTTTAATGATTACTTATATCTTGATTTAGGCATAAAAATCAAGATGAGTATAAGGAGATACTCACAATAAGAATCATCTATATGAGTGTTGAACTAGGGTCGGTTCTATGAGAATGAAGAGGCTAAATTCTCTAGAAGCACTCACGAACAACTAGGAGCGTTTAAGGCCAAAATGAACATAACCGTGAGAACCACAATATGTCAGAAGATATTTTGTGTGAAATCTATTATCTTGGCTTACACAAACGGTTGAACAATTCAAGGCATTGCATTCATTGGTTAGCTAGTAAGTCCGATTGGTTATCACTAGGAAAGGTTCAAGGCTGAAAGCTACCTATCCTGATGCAAGATATTTTTGATTTATACTCTTTCGCCAAATTCTGCATATTGTTGCATTTCCGTTGTCATCAAATTCCATTAATGTGGGGGATTGTAAGAAATGGTTTTGGAGAATATGATTTTTCCTTAACTTTGGTCTATTTTTTAGGTGTGACCCATACGCCAAAGTTGGCGGGTCTAAGTAGTAACGCATTCTATGTTGCATTGTGATTCACGTGGTATATTTGGTTGCTCAAAACCATCATCGGGTGAATGGAAAATTGAAGCCAAGGAGAGCTCCATGGAAATGGTGTTTTTTGGTGAAATTTCCTAAAGGTTTGGTTTAAGGCTTATCCCACGTTGATTTGGTTGGCAAACTCTAAGTGGGTTTATAAGGCTTGAGTTTGGAACTTGGGGTAGGCCCCAAGGGGCACCCAAGTTTTGTAGAAGGGGAGGTTATGGGTAAAGTGGGCTAGACCCATTGGACCCAAAATAAACACACGCGCGCGCACCGCCGCCGTCCATCCGCCCGTCAGGTCAGGTGGGCTGGGCTGGGCTTCGGCATAAGTGCGTGGTGCGAGGTTGGGTTGGGCTTGTCCGGTCCAATACCTATATTTTTGGGTCAAAAAGATTTGAATTTAATTTTATTTTTTGGTAAAATAAAATCTGTCTAGAATTCGAAATTAATTCCGAAATTTGTCCAGTTTTCCTTCCACCCAAACAGCTCTATATCTGGCCAATATAAACTGAACAGATTCAAATCTATTTAAATTTCAAACCCAAACAGTTCGTATCTGTTGAAACAGTGCCTTTCCTATTCAAATTCAAACCATACCTGTTGGATTCAAATCTGTATAGCCACCTTTACATCTATAAATAGGCAGTCCCTCACTTGGTTTTTTCACTTAATTTTTGCCCCAAATTCTGCATGCTCTCTCTGTATTTTGCTGCATTTAATTTTCTGTGAGAAAGAGCGTAAATACAAAATGTGTTCATTGTGCGAATAATTTGCAGTGCCGCTATTATTTGCAGTTGATCATTTTATCCTGGGAGATGACGTCCACAATCTGAAAGCATCGTGGAGAGGATGAATCTATTTTAAGGATATAATGTTAAACATTGGACTTGATCTATAAAATTTGTTCAAAAAATTAATTTGGTAAGTAATTAATTTACTTTCTATTTTATTATTTTTCTGTTTCAAATTTTTATTTTGTTTTTGTAATAAAATAAAAATCTGTTTTTATTTTTTTATTTTGGTTTGATTTTTGTAATCAAACTATCTCTCTCGTTTTCTTTATTTCTTCTGTTTGTTGTTAAGTACACAAACATAATTTCTTCGTAATATAGTGAAGCTTGTCCAACAGTCCCCACCCCGACCCCACCCTCATGGAATTCTCCCCCACCCACATCCACACCCAAATCTGCAAATATAACTCTCACCCCTGACCTTATCTTATTCGCAACACAATAAGAAATTTAACAATAATATTAAAATTTAATAATTAAAACTAAAAAAATGCTATTTATAATTGAAAAATATATTATATATTGTACATATATTAAAATTATATTATTTATATAATAAAGCAGAACAATTTTTGAAAATATATAAAATGTATCGAAGATACATTTGCTTTCAAAGGCTCAGATCAATTCTGATAAACATCTATAGACACCCTATTTTTTACCGTCTTCAAGACTTGGATGTCATCGCTGGTGCACACAATGATTGTGATTGTTTGTGCTCATTTTGGTGCCCGAAGTCCTCGGCAGAATGCCCTGCCTTTGAGCCTTCAACCTCCATCCATTCTGTGCCCTATTTTGGTCCAACACCTTTTTAGCCTGCAACCCTTGGTGGCTGCCGACCACCAATTGAGGCTGCCGGCTACCAACTGAGGCTGCCGGCCACCCAAGTGGCCTGCCGACCATCACTAGTGGACGGCCAGCCACATTAGTGGCTTGCCGGCCATTGATGACTTTTTTGCAGATATTTTCTTGACAGTTGTTCCAGCTATTGGCATAATCAGCTTGATCACCATACACGTGTATGGACTGATATAACTCAGCCAAATGCTTATTTTTCTATAAATATGGGACCTTCTCCCCCATTAAAGAGGGTTAGAAATTTTGGAACAAAATTCTCTCTCTCTTGAACTTTTGTACATACAAGTATAGATACACTTCAAGTTTGCCTATCAACCCCTAACCAAAGTTGCTTATCTTTGGGCTGAGGTTACTTGCGACCCTCTTTGAGCTCTAGAAGGTGGTCTTGGCTTGATTTATTGCCTCATTTGTGTTTTCCCTTCAAGAAGTATAACACTCTCCTTTTGTACTTGTTTTGCATGCTTGCTTTGCCATCTTTTTTAATTGTTTTTCGCCTGATTTTGAACTATAAAAGACTCTGTTTTGTGTCCTAAAGGTGGTGGTTTGAGGCCATTTTTAGTTAAGGGGTGTTCCACCCTTCTTGCTTCTTTGCTTGTAAAGTTTTGGTGCCTTTGTTCATCACTTTCAAACCAACTTTTTGGGGCCTTTTAACCATTGAATTTTAGAGATTTTTCAATGGTAAAAAACTCATTTTGAAGTTCAAATTTGGAGGGGTTAGCCTCCCATATTTGTGTCTTGTTTGCATGCCTAGTTAGCTTCACATGTCAGCATTTTTTCTAGCTTAACTTAGCTCAAGTCCAGCATATTTTTGCCTCTGAAATAGCATGCTTTAGCTCTGCTTTGGACTGTTTGGGTCGGTTGAGTCTTGTTTTGCATGGTTGTAATGTAATAGTCCTCACAAGTTGGTGTTTTAGGCCTTTAGGCACCACTTGTTTGAGTTGATTGCATGTTTTAGTGTTTTTCTCACTTCATTTCAGCACTTATAATCTGTGCAATCCCCCTTATTTCTTCACTTTTTTGTTTTGTTTTGAAAGTGGCTTCAAGCCACTTGTTTGCCTAAGTGTGAAATGGAGGTGCTACACCTAATGGTTTAATCCCTTATGCGTTCATTACCAACAGTGTGATACCTCTTTCATGCCCAAAGCAACTTGTGGTTTGAGCCCTCTTTCATCTTAGAGGACACTCACCAAAGGACAAATTGATTAAAGAATGGTTTGGTAAATTAAAATGTGTAAACAAAATTGGCAAGTAAAAATGGCAAGATAAGCATTCTTTGTGTTGCATTGCATGTGTTCAAATCGGACGTTAATTTGAACACAAGGAAAATGAGACATTTCATACTCAATAGTAATGAAATGTGCCACTTTCCTTGGTCTCCATTGCCCTTGATCATGCATGATAGGGTGATGGCACTTGAGTCTTGTTTTACACTCATTAAACTTGTACAATTTGGTCCTTTAGCCATTATGCATGGAAATTGCTTGATTGATGGTTTGAGGGCCAAATGTATCACTCATTTAAGCTTGTGTTGATGATAAGAGGTGATACATGGTACAAACAACCTGTGAGAATGCCTCTTCTTTGCCCTATTTGCTCTCTATTGCAACAAGAAAAGGAGCATCACCAGTGGCCGGCCGGCCACTACCATTGGCCGGCAGGCCACCACTACTGGACGGCACCCCTTACTGGTGGCCAGCTGACCACCACTCCTGGCCTGCCTTCCACCAATGAAAATTTAGTAGAAGGCTTGTCAAGCAAAGCAGAGTTGATCTGGAGAAGGAGGACTAGTACATAGAGTGTGTAACAGAGGTAATTGGAAGCAAACAGCGGGCGTTCTTCGGGTGGAAACTGAGCATACATTGGGCATCCCTCGCCTCCCGGGACTATTTGTTTAAATTGATTAGTTAGTTAATTATAGCTAAATAATTAATGTTGTAATTATATAAGTAGAGTAGTTAATTAATTCATATTGTAATTAATTAGCTTAGTTGCTTTATAATTAATTAGCTTAGAAAAGTTAGTTAATCCATTTAAAATGTTGTAATAATTAGCTTAATTAGTTTAGATTAGCATAGCTAGTTAGTTAGCTTTATTCATTTAGACCCTCCTTCGCGAGGGCGTAATATTGTAATAAGTGTGTGTGCGTGTGTATATTTTCCAACCCTACGTCTTTCTTCCTTTTATTTAATCGCTTTGATGGTTAGATTAGGGACATCATATTTCAATTAGCATATCTTATGCTTGCATCCATTCATCTTGTATTGCGTGCACCGAGGCTCGGCACATCATTCAAACTATATTGCCATTTCAATATCTTAGTTGAATACGTGTTTAATTGCATGTTGTTCAAGTTAATTCATATGCCATATTAGTAGCCGAGCCTATTAATTACATTCTTTGCATGTGTTGCATTAGGCATCTTGTATAGTTAAGAACATGCATTTTTCTAACTCATATTTTCTTGGCTTGGAGTACTAGGTGAGTTTTTATGCTTTAGCATACTCACATAAGTGTGAATGTTGCAATGTCTAACATGCTTGCCATGAGGCTTAAATGATAAACTGCTTGAATGCCTGTGGATGAAGGCTTGATATTTGAATTGGAACGATTCAACGAATGTAAGTTTTAAGCCCACTTTGTTGAGTGGCAAACCTGTTTTAAGCCCACTATGTTTAATGGCAAATCTGCAAACTTTATGCCCACTTGAGGTGGCAAATTCAAACCATTTTCACAAAAAAACATGAGTTGAATTGTTCCAAATTGAGCAAACTAGTCTATACTTGATTGTGCACATCACATAGTAATGCTAGTTTAATAACCAGAACAAGAGCACATAATGTTTACAAAAATCATATCATGATTAGTAGAGGCAGATCTTTGATCGGGCGAGCGGGGTGCTCAATTCATGACCTTCCCCTCTCGTACCTAAGTTCTCTTGTCGAGGCAACTTTGGTAATGACGAACACGTGGCCATTGGCACGAGTCATGAGTTTCCTAAATTTTTTCAAAAATAAAATATTTAGGTGGCAATTCTGTATCTGGCAAAGTAGTCCAATTTTGGCACTTTTTGATTCAAAATCAATTTTCTGAAATGATTTGCTGGATTTGGACTCTTTGACGTTTATCAGTTTCACATTGCACTTTTCAGATTAGATCCAGAACCGCGGGAATCCGAACTGTAGGGCTTTCTTTTAAACCTTTCGAAAGGGGGCGCGAAAAAGCTGAGCTACAATATCAATGGTTCAAATGATGCTTTGATTCCCGCCCACACAGTCTGTGCTCTCTCCCTCTCCCACCTGCCCACGTCTTCTCCCTATTCCCTCTTTATCTCTCTCTCTCTATGCTTTTTCTTTTCTACCCTCCCTCTTCGCTTGCTCCTGATGTTGCTCTCCAATTCTCGATTTCTGCCTCTCCTCTTCTCTCTCACTTGATTTCTACCTCTCCCCCTCTCCCCCCTTCTCTCTCAGTGGCTTCAAGTTGCAATCCTCATGCTCACTGCTCTCGAACTCAGCTCGCAAGGTAAGTTTTTTTTCTCCCCTTTTTAGTGTTTTGTTTTGTTGGCTGGTTCTGTTTTTTATTAAATAGATAGATCCTTTCTGAAGGCTAGGGTTTCCTATTGAGAATCGCAAAACTATGCTTCGATTGGTGGTCGAACATTTGTGGAACTCACCGAGTTGGCTTCTCTATTCCCTACCACCAACTTCACCACCACCACAGCCATCATCATCATTATCAACTTGCTCGAATTCTACATCGATGTCGCCGTCTTCTCTTTCTCTCTCCGCTTCGAACCCCCGTAGGAGCTTTCCGGTACTACTCTCTCTCTCTAGATATATATATATACGCTTCAAGTTTTAGTTGGATAAATTGTTGTTTGTTAGTAGAATTGAGGTCTATAGTGGTTTTAAATTGATGTTTTTGTTTACCATCATTTCTATTTCTGGTATATATATGTGTTAAGCTTTATTTTGTGGTTCATGGTTTATTGTTTAGTGGTTGCCTAATTAGAACTATGGCAGAAATTGCAAAGAAATTGTGAAATTGGGCATCGTAATTTCTTCCTCTCTCTGCTCTTTTTTTTTTTTTTTTGGTTGTCTTTGTTCTTTGTGGCTGTGTCTATTCAAACCCCAAAACAGAGGTACTTCAGTTCTAGATATATATATGCTTCAAGTTTTAGTTGGATAAATTATTGTTTGTTGGTGGAATTGAGGTTTATAATGGTTTAAATTGATGTTTTTGTTTATCATTATTTTTGTTTCTCATTATTTTTGTTTCTGGTATATATATGTTAAGCTTTATTATGTGGTTCATGGTTTATTGTTTGGTGCTTTCCTAATTAGAACTATGGCAGAAATTGCAAAGAAATTGTGAAATTAGGCATCGCAGTTTCTCCCTCGTTCTGGTTTTTTTTTTTTTTTTTGGCCATGTCTGTTCTTTGTGGCTATGTCTGTTCAAACCCCAAAACAAAGGTACTTTAGCTATTTAGTTTTTTGCTTCCAGATTTGGTTCTATCTGTTAGATTTTTCTGGGTTTTGTTTTAACGCCTTTAATTTTTGTTCAACTGGTGATTATTGGGTTGAATTCCCACTCGCTGCTCTCGAACTCGGCTCGCCAGGTAAGTTTTTTTTTTTGTTTTTTTTATTCAAACAGGTTATTTTAGGGTTTTGTTGGCTAGTTCTATTTTTTATTAAATAGACAAATCCTTTTTGAAGAGTAGAATAAAATTTGTGGCTCATGGTTTTTCAGCATTGTTTGGTGGTTATGTAATTAGAAGTATGGCAGAAATTGCAAAAAAATTATGAAATTGGGCATCGCAGTTTCTTTCTTTCTCTGTTTTTTATTTTTCCCCCTAGTTGTGTCTGTTCTTTGTGGCTATGGATGTGTCTGTTCAAACCCAAAAACAGATGTACTTCAGCTCTTTAGTTTTTTGCTTTCATATTTGGTTCTATTTGTTAGATTTTTCTAGGTTTTGTTTTTATGCCTTGAATTTTCCCTTTCCCTTTCTCTTTTGTAGGTTGAATTTCTTTCGGCTCCTTTCGAACTCACACTCACAAGGTAAGACTTCAAACTCGCTATTGTGTTTTTCCCTTTCTTTGCTCTTCATCGTTGTTGTTTGGATTTGTTGTTTACATTGTTATTTAAATTCTGAGAAAGGGAATGAGTTGTTTGGATTTGTTGTTTACATTCTCCCATGGTTTTGTAGTTTACGGTGGTTGTTCATTGACATCTATTATCAAATTTGATTTTCGCAAAATTATATGGGCATCAAAATATATGAGTCCTTCATATTGGTTTGGAATTGTTTTGCTTCTGCTACTATGAAACATTATTTGGCCATTTTCGCCTCATCTTTTGCTACACTTAAATTTTGCTTCTAAGTAATTAACTAATTACAGTAAGTGGTTTTGAATTGCAGAGGCAGTTTGTATAAACCTGGTGCAAGAGAAGTATTTGAATGTTGAAATCTTCATGCTTACACATTGTAGGTTGAATTTCCTTCAGCTCCCTTCAAACTCGCACTCTCACTCGCACTCGCAAGGTAAGACTTCGAACTTGCTGTTGTGTTTTCCCTTTCTCTACTCTTGATTGTTGTTGTTTGGATTTGTTGTTTACATTGTTGTCTGAATTTTGAGAAAGGGAAGGAGTTGTTTAGATTTGTTGTTTACATTCTCCATGGTTTTTGTAATTTACGGTGGCTGTTCATTGACATCTGTTATCAAATCTAATTTTAGCAAAATTATATGGGCATCAAAATTATATGAGTCCTTCATATTGGTTTGGAATTGTTTTGCTTCTGCTACTATGAAACATTATTTGGCCATTTTCGCCTCATCTTCTACTACACTTAAATTTTGTTCTTGAATTCCCTCAAGCAGTGTTCTTTCCACAACAGCCTCATCTTCCCAGCCTTATTCCCACAATAGCCTCATCTTTTGCAGGTAATTCTACTTCTAACATGGGTTTATATACTATTTGCAGATATACAAAAAAAAAAAAAAATAGAGAGCAGTGTGGGTTTATAAGGTTTGTAATTTTGAATGTTTTTATTGATCATTGAATATTGTGTATGTCATGTTCTCTCATTTGTTGGTTTGTCACTTTTATGTGTTTTAAAGCAGTGTGGGTTTGTAAGATTTGGGTTGGGAGTTATTGGGTTTGTGGATATATGCATCATGACTGAGTCCTGCAGCAATGCCATTATACATGTGTTTGAATTGGGGTTTGAATTGCAGCAAGGCTATTTGTGTGTATCAAAAAATATACATTTTTGTTATATAGGTTTGTTCAGAGATGTCTATCTAGGTATATGCACCAACCAGTGTTCTTCCTACAACATCCTCATCTTCCCAGTCTTCTTCCTGCAACAGCCTCATCTTGTGCAGGTAATTCTACTTCCAACATGGGTTTATATACTATTTGCAGATATTAAAAAAAAAAAAAAAAATAGAGAGCAGTGTGGGTATGTAAGGTTTGTAATTTTGAATGTTTTTATTGAACATTGAATATTGTGTATGTCATGTTCTCTCATTTGTTGGTTTGTCCCTTTTATGTGTTTAGAGCAATGTGGGTTTGTACGATTTGGGTTGAGAGATTATTGGGTTTGTGGGTATATGCATCATGACTAAGGCCTGTAGCAATGCCATTACACATGTGTTTGAATTGGGGTTTGAATTGCAGCAAGGTTATTTACCAATTCTGTTTCGAATCTATTCAATTAATTATTTGTTCTAACTATGTGTGATGATATGTATAGTTGTCCAACTCTAAAGGGGTCAGATTTTCTTGATTTTCTTTTTCGTAACTTTATGTTTACAATTTTTTTTACTTACTCTGATATTTTGATTTGCAATATTAGTGAACATTATAAATTTTATATGTTTGTTTCTTAATTTGCATTAAAGCTGGGGGGGGGGGGGAGCTGTTATTTTATTTGAGTTTTGAGTTTTGCTTATGGTCATGTATTGCTTAACAAATATTCGAAATTTATTCAAGGTTAGAAGCAAAATGAATCTGAATGGGTGTAGGTGAAAATTGAAGAAGGTGATGGAGACAAACACAAAACTGATGTGACTAAACTGATATAATAAATGGCTTTGGGTTTTTGGACAAAATAAATGTGTTTTTTTTAGGTTGTATTGATTTGTAAATGATGGGGGAATTAAGTTAGTTATAGTTTATTGTTGAATTATCAAGCGAAGATTTTGCTTTCTGAATTTTATTTTATTAAATTCTTTCTTAAGAACACTTCTTTCTTAAATTTTCCCTCTAACCTTATGTGATCAATTAAAGGAAGTTCCAAAAAGAAAGAGTTGATGTGCACAAGCAAGTATAGACTAGTTTGCTTAAATTGGAACAATTCAATCTCATGTTTGTTTGTGAAAAGGGTTTGAATTTACCACTTCAAGTGGGCTTAAAGTTTGCGAATTTGCCACTCAACAAAGTGGGCTTAAAACGTACATTCATTGAATTGTTCCAATTCAAGCAATAAGCCTCCATCCACAGGCATTCGAATAGTTTATCAAGTAAGCATTTAGCCTCATGGCAAGCATACTAGACATGGAAACATCCACACACATGCAAGTAAACTAAAGTACTAAAAGCTCATCTACTACTCCAAACCAAAAAGATATGAGTTAGAAAGTTGCATGTTCGTAACTATACAAAATGACTAATGCAATACATGTGATATGCAATTAATAGGCTCGCCTACTAACATAGCATATGAGGCAATTTGATAACATGTGGTTAAACACGTATTCAAAGAATGTATTAAAATGATAATGCAGTTTGAATGATGCGCCAAGCCTCGGTGCATGCAATACAAGATGAATGGATGCAAGCATAAGGTATGCTAATGGAAACATGATGCATCTAACCTAACCATCGTAAGTGAATAAATAAAAGGAAGAAAGACGTGGGGTTGGAAGACATGCACATTATTACATTACGCTCTCACAAAGGAGAGTCTGAATGAATAAAGCTCACTCTCTACTAATTAAAGCTAAGCTAATTAAGTTAACTAAGCTAAGCTAATTATTACAAACCGAATAAATAGCTAAACTAATTACCTAATTATTACAAAACTTGAATTAACTAGCTAATGAACTAATTAATTAAATAATTACAAGACAATTGCAACTAATAATGAAACTAAGTAATTAACTATTCTGCCTTGAGAAATGAAAGATGTGCATGCGCATGCTCGGTTTCCACTTGAAAAGACCTCCGTTTTGCTCTCGAAAGCCTCTGTTTGCATAGTTGAACACTTCCAGAACCATTTTGCTCCACCTTACCCATATTCTGCTGAGACTTGCATTAGTGGCCAGCCGACCACTGGTGAATATTGCCAGCCACCTACCGGCCATGGATAGTGGCCTATTGGCCACTGATGCACTGGTTCATCTTGCTGCAACAGAGGACCAACAGAGCAAAAAGAGGGTATTCTCACAGATTGTTTACACAACTCGCCACTCCTTTTCACGAACAAATCCAAGGAAAGACAAACTTAAGCCACAAACCACCAACTCAAGCAATTTCATTGCACGATGGCTTGTGATTCAAGATGTGCAAGTTTAATAAACACAAAATGAGACACAAACCTCCTCCCTTTCATGAAAGATCAAGGGAAGAAGTTAACCTTGGAGCCTTGGATCATTTCATCATTAGCAAGTATGAAATGGTCCAAGTTCCATGTGTTCAATTAACGTTCAATTGAACACACCAAGTTATTATCTTGCTCATTTTTTAGTCCCAAGTTTTAGTTACTCATTTTACTTTACCAACCATTCTTTGATGCAATTAAGTCCAAAAAGTGAATTAGAGTCCTCTAATGGAAAGAAAGCTCAAAACACAAGTTACTTTGGGTATGAAAGAAGCCTCATACCATTAAGGGATTAAACGATTAAGTATGAAACCTCAATTCCACATTTAGGCAAACAAGTGACTTGAAACCACTTTCAAAGAAAAATTAAAAGCCAAGAAAGGAGGGAGATTGCAGAGATGATTAGTGCTGAAATTAAGTATAAAAAATAACAAAAACATGCAATCAACTCAAATAAATGGTGTCTGAAAGCGTAAAACACCTAGGTTGTGAGGACTATTACACTACAACTATCTAATAACCAACCAAAAATAGAGTTAAAACAGTCCAAAATATAGCCTAAAGCATGCTGGAATAAAGCTACAACAAGCTAGAAAAACAAGCTAAAGTATGGCACCAACTAGGCTAGCAAACAAGACACAAGGAGGGGAGGCTAACTCCTCCAAATTTGGACTTCAAGACATGATTTTTCACCACTGAAAAAGCTTTGAAAATTAGTGTTTAATGGCCCAAAAAAAGATGGTTTAAAAATGGGAAACAAATGTGAAATGGTCTTAATAATAAGGAATGAAGAGGGATGAACCACCCCCTAACTTTAAATGGCCAAAAATACCAATTTTAGCCCATAAAAACAAAGTTTTTTTACAGCTCAAAAACAGCCCAAAATAGTGAAAGAAAGATAGGAATACAAGTATGTAAAGCAAGCTAACAAAGCTAGTATTATACCTCTTGAAGAGAAGAGTGATTCCAAGCAACAATTCCAAGCAAATACACCTTCTAGAGCTCAAACCAAGCTCAAGAACACCTCAGCTCAGAGATGAGAGGATTTGGTTAAGGGTGTATAGGCAAGAGTGTAGGAATTGTAGGCAAAAGTGTAGAGAATTTGTAGAGAAAGAGAGAGAGAATTGCAAAGAGAGGAAAATTTTTGAGTCTAAAATTTTCTAACCCCAAAACATGAGAGAGGGGGTCCCTATATATAGAAAACATGAAATCTATACAAGGAGATCCAGCCCTACAGATGTAAGCATCTGTGCAAACAGTTGGCACAGCTAGCATAAAATATCTACAGAAAACACTGGCGGTCGGCCGACCATCAGTGGTGGCTGGCCGGCCATCAATGGTGCTCGGCAAGCCACATCAGTGGTCGACGCACCAAAAGTGATGGCTGGCAAGCCACCAGAGGTTGTAGGCTGGAAAGACCAAGGCATGGTCCAAAAATGAGACAAAAAGGATGCAGGGTTTGAAAGGCTCAAAGTTGTGGCATTCTGCTGAGGACTTTGAGCACTTGGCGAGCAAATAGACTCATCATTAGGTGTACCTACAAGGACATCCAAATCTTGAAGGGCCGTAAAAAATGGAGAGTCTACAGACAAGTAGACACTTGGAGGTGTTTGTTATTTAGATTTTGATCAAGAATACCATTTTCGTATTAGCATGGTGTGCTCCAAAGGGAGAACACCATTTTGTTGTTCCTCTTATTTTGAAGTTGTGTCTATAATAAAGGCAATCCTCTTACTAAAATGTATGTTATCTATTCATTTTTTGTATGTCATGGGAAAACAAAATTTTAGGTATACTTGATTCTCAATGTTCCTAGCTTAAAAGAGAATGATAAATGAAAATTATTCAAACAAAACATTATTTAGGTACGGGCAAACACTAGTATATATATATAACATAATAAAAACTCAATAGATATTATATATATTTTATAAAAATTCAACAATATATTATACACATATTACATATATATATGTGTGTAAAATTATTATTTATTTATTACTATACTTATGGATCGAATAGGATTTAGGTAAAAAAATATTATCTCCCACCCTTGACTCGAGCCCAATTAGATTTTTAAATTTTTTCCCAAATTTAATCCTACCGTATTCAATCACTTCCAAACCGAGTAGGGACCCAATCGATTGGGACATTTTGCCATTTGTTAGCTTTTAGTCTTTTTGTCCCTACTTTTCCAACCGAGTAATGCTAAAGATCCTAATGTGAGATATTTGATAGAATTTTTTATAAAATTTTTGAGGTCACTGACATTTTTATTTCCAATCACAATGTAATATATATATATGTTCGTGTCTAAGACCATTAGGGCAAGAATTTGAAAGTTCTACTCTAGCAAGAGGTTCAAAGATAGGCAGAAAACCAAATAACCAACTACTCTTCTCTCTCTTTTTCTTCATTTTCTTTGTTCTCTCTCCAAGTAACCTGTTCACTAAAATGGCCATGGCTCAGCACAACACAATCCCAGTTAATGTAGGGGTGGTTCTTGACATGAATGAATGGGTTGGGAAGATGGGTTTCCTCTGGCCAAGACCTGAGTGGTACAGAACATTTTGGCAGTTGATGAGGGCATGTATGTCAGTGCCCAATCAGTCTATTTCATGAACAAACTCCAACACGTGCCAAGAATGGGACTGGAAAGAAGTGGCCAGAAAGGTGTCACAACATTGGCCGATGTGCCACATAATCCACATGCCTTTGGTCTTGGCTATACGCCCACCAAAGAGGATTGGGTTAGGAAAAGGGAAGAGATGGCAGGTAGAGCTAAAGCCAAGAAGGCCGGGAAGCACTATGAGTTCGTTCACAAACCGATCCAGGAAACGCTGAATGGTCACTTTGTTTAGTAAGGAGAAGACTTCCCATTTTATGGCTTTCCCAAGCCCTGGATGAATTCTGCAAAGCAGCGTGTTCCTAGCTTTGAAATCTTCTTTGACTTACAGTTGCAAGACAGTGATGCTGAGGAGAAGGCTGAACCAAGTGCTGAAGTGGAACAGAGTATAGAAAGTGGCTCAGACAACAACGAGCTTGGAGTAGGGGCAACACTGGCATGTCTCCTTTCAGATCCTCCGACTGACTCAGAGAGCTTCGGAGATAACCTTACCATCTCTATGATCGGGGACCAACCGGGTGTGAACCCTTCTAGCAGCATTTTGGATGCATCTGAAGCGCCATCTCTTGTTTGGCACCTGGAAGAGGGCTACCTGTCTAGTAGTTTTGCGTTGGGTAGTAAACCAGAATCTGATTCCACAGAGTTTATGGAGTCGGAATCAGATTCCTGTTCTTCTGAGTCTGAGTCCGGTATTCCTAGGGGTGATAACCCAGATGCCAAGGTCTTGTCCAAGTCCTCTTTTTCTTTTGCTTTTGAGTTGGTTGTAACCGAAGAGCTAGATGAGCTGGACTTTATGAATGAGAATGCCACTGCAGATTCTGAGTATTTCTCTATGCCGCTTGTTTATTGCATTGATCAGGATTTTCAAAATTTTAATGAAAACGAAAACGAACGAATTCCTCTGGTTTTGAAAATTTTGATTAATCAAGAGGAGGAGAGGTTTGCAAAACCCCTTGCTGATGAGATCATTGCTATTAATGTGAGTACTGAGAAGGATCCGCGTCTGGCCTAGATCAGGTCCACGTTGTCTTCGGAGGAGCACGAGCGCTTAGTCGCTTTATTAAAAGATTTCAAAGACATTTTTGCATGGTCCTACGAAGACATGCCTGGAATCAATCCTGAGATTGTAGAGCATCAGATCCCTCTTGACCCTGAGGCCCGACCCGTCAAGCAAAATTTGCGGAGAATACGTTCGGATTAGGCTTTGAAGATTAAGGAAAAGGTCACCAAGCAGATCGACGCAAGGTTCTTGCTAGTATCTGAGTATCCAACTTGGTTGGCCAACATCGTCCCAGTGCTGAAGAAAGATGGCAGAATTCGGGTGTGTGCGGACTTCAGAGATCTGAATAAGGCCAGTCTAAAGGACGACTTTCCCCTACTGCACATCGATGAATTAGTGGATTTCACTGCGGGCCATGCATTGCTCTCCTTCATGAATGGATTTTCTGGGTATAACCAGATTTTGATGGCACCCGAAGACAGAGAGAAAACCGCTTTCACTACGTCGTAGGGAACCTACTGTTATCGGGTGATGCCTTTTGGACTGAAGAATGTCGTGGCTACCTATCAAAGGGCTGCAACCACAATTATGCATGATATGATCTATAAAGAGGTCGAGGTGTACGTGGACGACATGATTGTCAAGTCCAAAGAAAGAGAGGGCCACTATACCGCCTTGAAGAAATTCTTTCAACATATCAGAAAATACAGACTGAGGTTGAATCCACAGAAGTGTACTTTCGATGTAACAGCGGGAAAAATGTTGGGCTTCTTGATCACACAGAGTGGAATCGAGGTAGATCCTTTCAAAATCAAGGCCATCCTAGAAATGCCACCACTAAGGACTACAAAGGAGATCTAAGGTTTTCTGGGTAAAGTGCAATTCATAAGACGGTTTATTTTCAAATTAACCTTGACTTGTAAACCACTTTTTAGTCTCCTGAAGAAATGAAAGAAATTCTAATGGGATGATCGGCGTTAATTCACTTTTGAACAGATCAAGCAATACCTTCATAATCCACATGTGTTGTCGCCGCCGGAGCTAGGGAAGCCTTTGATCCTGTATCTATCAGTCACAGACACAACAATGGGATGCACGTTTGCTCAGGAATTTGAGGACAAGGTGGAGAAAGCCATTTACTATTTGAGTAAAAAAATGCTGGAATACGAGACCCGCTACACTCCTTTGGAGAAAGCTTGCCTAGCCTTGGTATGGGCTACCAGGAAGTTGAGGCACTACTTGTTAGCTCACTCCATAATTATGGTTTCTAGATTAGATCCTATCAAATATCTTTTCGAGAAACTAGCACTTACGGGTAGGCTAGCCCGTTGTTGCTTCTCCTCTCTGAATTTGATCTGAAGTATGTCACTCACAAGTCGGTCAAGGGGAGAGCAGTAGCAGAGTTCTTGGCAGATCACCCGGTAGAAAGGGATGAAGTGGTAGAATACCTGTTCCCAGATGAAGCCATTCTGCAAGTCAAGGAGAAGACTTGGACAATGTACTTTGACAGAGCGTCCAATCAATACGGTTATGGGATAGGTGTGTTGCTAATAGCACCCGACAATTCCCATATACCTTTAGCCTTCAAACTCCAGTTCAAGGTATCTAATAACGAAGCAAAATATGAGGCATGTATCGCTGGTTTGGAAGTCGCCCTGGAACTAGGGGCAAAAAGGTTGGATGTTATCAGGGACTCGAACCTAGTTGTGTCTCAAGCAAATGGAGACTAAAAGGTCAAAGAAGAAAAGATGAAGGTTTATTACTAGACTTTGGATGTTCCGATTCCTAGGTTTGAAAAGCTAACTTTTACGTATCTACTGAGAGAGAACAACAGGTTCGCTGATGCTTTATCAACTCTATCTTCTATGACAGACCTCCCGCTTGGAGTCCTGATGCATTCGATTATCATTGAGCAGAGATATACACTGGCCTATGAAACTATCACCGCAATAGATGAAGCACAAGATCAAAACCCTTGGTACTATGATATCTGGAACTTCTTGAAAAAAGAGGTCTATCCACCAGGGACAAATGCCAAAGACAAGAGGGCAATACGGCGGATAGTCGTTCAATTTATCATCTGCGGGGCTAAACTGTACTAGAGAGGTCATCTGGGAATGCACAAGTTGTGTGTCGAAGAAGAGGAGTCAAAGCACCTGATGGAGGCCATCCATGGGGGAGAGTGTGGAGCGCACATAAACGGAGTAATGTTAGCCCGGAAGATTCTTAGGCAAGGTTACTATTGGTCCACCATAGAGGAGGATTGTATTGGTTTTGTTTGGCGATATCACAAATGCCAAATTCATGCTAATCGCATGAACATCCCGCCGTTAAAACTATACAACATGACTTCACCATAGCCTTTTTCAGTCTGGGGAATTGACGTCATTGGGGCAGTCATGCCAAAATGGTCAAATCGGCATAAATACATTCTGGTGGCAATTGACTACTTTACAAAGTGAGTAGAAGCTTAGTCTTATGCAGTGTTGACAGTAGCACATGTGGCTAAGTTCATCCAAAACAACATCATTTGCCGATATAGAGTCCCAAATGAGATCATTTCAGATAATGGCTTTCATTTCAAAAAAGAAGTGATCGGCTTGTTGGAGAAATAAAATATGGCTTTCCACAAGTCATCTACAAACCGGCCGCAAACCAACAAAGTTGTTGAGGCCGCCAACAAGAACATCAAGCATATTTTATAGAAAATGGTTGAGACCTATAGGGACTGGCCAGATAAATTGCCATTTGCACTCTGGGGCTATAGAACTTCAATCTGGACGTCTACAGGGGCAACTCCTTATTCTCTTGTCTATGAGATGGAGGCTGTTCTGCGAATCGAAATCGAAGTTCTATCACTGCGAGTTATGGCTGAGTGTCAGATAGCAGAGGCGGACTGGCAACAGAGCAGGTTCGAAGAACTGATGCCATTTGATAAGAGAAGGCTGAAAGCATTGTACCATGTTCAGGGTTATCAACGCAGGATTGCTAGGCCTTTTAACAAGAAGGTTAAGTCCCGTAATCTCAAAGAGGGGGATTTGGTGCTGAAAAACAACCGAGCTTTCATTCATGACCCTAGGGGCAAGTTCAGATCCAATTGGACTGGTCCTTACATCATCAAAACTATCTGGTCGAGTGGAGCTGTCATTCTTATGGACCTGGATGGCCTAGAATTTTCCCAACCAATCAACATGGACAAGTTGAAGAAATACTATCCCTGAGAGGCTCGCTAGGCCAAAAACCTAGAAGGGCGACCTAGCCAAAAGTTAGAGCACAAAAAATTAGAAATAAAGAAAAACTAAGCTCGCAAGGTTGAAAACTCTAAAGGGCGGTCTTAGCAAAAGTTAGACCACAAAAGGAGAGAGTTAATACTCGAGTGAACCCGAACTGAACTACGTAAAGCTTGATTCCCATCTTCGGGATACGTAGGCAACTTCATCCTGAAGTTCGGCCGTAAACACCTCCAACTCAACTGTTCTATCCATGTGTTTGATCAAGTCATCTTTGTTTGTTCCTTACCTGAGGGTTCGGTTGTGATCTTAACTCTGAGAGAGGAGCTGGTTACAATGCTGAACAATGCTGTTCAATGACATTTATGATTTTTGGATTCGGGGCTGTACATCTTGAGGATTGATTCCATGCGTGTCAAGTGGTGGTCCTTCTCGAAAATGGTTTTGAAAAGTTTTGATAAAAGTTGATTTTGTTCAAATTTTTCCTTTTACAACTTAGACCATTTTTGGACCGAAAGGTTAATTTTTAGCGCTCACAGCTCCAATTTTATTGATTTCAATACAAAGTTCTCCAACTCTCTGATACAAATCAAAGTTGCTTTTATTACATTGAAAAAACTTGAAAAGAAAGATCAAAGCAATAAACTAGGGACATAGATGAGTCAGGTGCTCTTGCGTCCCCCGCTCGTGCTTATGGAAGCTCCTAAAGCCAAAGTGGGCCCGATTTGTGCCTCATCTTTGAGCCAAGTCAAACACTCGCCAGAAAGGGCGCAACTAAAACTAGGGGCAGTGCCCAAAGCTCTCTTGTCGTCCAAGCAATGAGGTACCTAGCAAAATGTGAACCTCGGATAGAGAATGAACCGGGTACTCTACCCCCTTCTCCGGGCAGGTCTGATTATGCCCAAACTGATGCCTGAACCGGAACATGAAGTAAAATACACAGTGTGTTAAGCTAATCAACTGAATGCCAGGCTGCTGAGCCATGCTGTAGCTCATCTCGGTCAGATTAAGCCAGAGGCAATGCCAGGCTATGTAAGCAGCAGACTTGTTGCACATCCACTGACACCACCACCCTTCGTTGGGGAAATCCACAAGTCGGTGACGGAAGAAGTAGCTTGTAGACACCCCATTTTTGACCGTCCTCAAGACTTGGATGTCATCGTTTGAACACTCGATGATCATCCATGCTCGTGTTCGTTTTGAGTTCCTAAAGGTCTCGGCTGTGCACCTTGCCTTGGAGCCTCTCAACTTGTCTATTTTGTGCTTGGTTGTGGACCAAGAGCTTGTGGCTTTGTTTCTGAGGGAAGGGGGTGGCCTGCTAGCTAGCCCTGCAACCCATCGGCCAGGCCCTGTGCCCATCAGCCATGCCCTCTTTCCATCGGCCATCAGTGGTGGCCGATCAGCCTCACTGATGGCCGGTCGGCCATTTTTTTGGCTGAGGCCCCTTTTTCTGCTTTTGCAGATATTTTTCTTCCAGCTGGTGCCAGCTGTTGATCACTTTGTGTATCCTCCATACACGTGTACGGATGGATTCATACAAGCTTTAGCTTGTCAAGGAAGCTTTAGCTTGTGTTTTTCTATATAAGGAGAGGCCCTCCCCCTTCTCCAGGGTTCTGAAATTTTGCTTAGAGTTAAAGTTTACTCTCTCTCTCTATATATATTTCTCCCTCTCTCTCTATATTTGCACTTGTTTGTGCTCAAAAGTGCCATTTCTTCACACTTTTGCACACAAACACCTAGTGAAACACCTTCCCTATTGAGCTGAGGTTCTTGGAGGTTGTATTGGGGTGGTTTTGGCTTGGTTTTTGCCTCTGAAGTGGCTGTTCTGAAGTGGTTCTTCAAGGGTGAGTCTTTAGCCCCTTTAAAGCTTTGTCTTCATTGTTTATTTGGCCCTGTTTTCATGATGTTTTAGGCCAAGCTTTCAACTGAAAAAAGTTCTATATTTAAGTGCTTAAAATGTTTGTTTAAGGCTTTGTTTGAGTTAGGGGTGGTTTACCCCCTTTGGTGGCTTCTTTGGCTTTGTTTTGTGCCATCTCTTTAGGCCTTTGAGGTCATCTTCTTTTGGCCTTCCTACCACTGAATTCCAGGGGAATTTCAGTGGTGGAAATGTGGTTTTGAGGTCCAAAATGAGAGGGGGTGGTCCCCCCTCCTCTTGTCTTGTTAGCTTGTGTTGATGACCCATCAAAAGAGCATGTATTTCTATCTTCTTGAGGCTTTGTTTGAGCTCATTTTTGTGACTTTCTAGACCTGCCTTAACTCTGTTTTTGGCTGTCATGGTCACCCCTTGCATGCTTCACACACTTGTAGTACAATCTTGCATGCTAGCCTAGCTCACTTGGTGTTTTGGCCTATCATTTTAGCATGTTTTGACTCTGCTCCAGCAAGCTTTTACTCTTGTTTTTCCATGCTTAAGTGCTGTTTCAAGTGTTCTTGATCATGCATGCTTTGCTTTGTATAGCCATAGTGCAATTTTGCTCATTAGCTTGGTGTTTTGAATCCACTAGCATGCATTGCTTGGGCTATTTGCATGATTTAGCACCATTTGTCATATGATTTCAGAGCATGTTCCACTACCATACTCTCCCATGTTTCACTCTTTCAATGTTTTTGGAGAGTTATGATTTATGCTTTAAACATGAGCCAATATGTATGCCATCTTGCCTAAGCTTTTGGGCTACCATTTCAATGTGTTTTGGGTCTTATTTTGCCATGATACAACTCTGTTTTGGCTGGTTAGAGCATTCTTCATTTGCTTGTTACACTTGTAGTGTAACCATGCTCATTGGCCTTGCATGCTTGATGTTTTGGCTTGCCATGCTAGCTTGTTTTGGCTTCATTACATGCATGTTTTGACATTGTTTTGACCTGCCTTGGGACTGTTTTGAGTCATCTTGGCCCTTTGGGGCTTACTTGATATGGCTATGGTGCAAGTGCCTTAGCTAGTCTTGAGTCTTGAGTCTTGAGCCCTCTAGCATTCCTTGTTTGAGTTATTTGGATGATTCGGCATCATTTAACACTTGATTTCAGAGCATATAGCATTGCCATATTCCCATGTTTATCACTCTTTAATTGTGTTTAAGAGTTGTGCCTTTACGTCCTGCTTACGAGCCATGAGTTGAGTATGCATTCCTTGCTTTCCGTACCTAAGTGTTGTTGAGCTTTGGCCACTGTTTTGAAGTACCTTAGGTCTGTCCATGTGTGTTTGGGCCATTCAAGATTGACAGTGCATGCCTCATGTGTAATGCACTTCACTTGCCTTGATGCCTTAGCTCCTAAACATGCCATGCATGCATTGTTTGCATGTTAAGAGTCTTATGCATACCACCTTAACATGTCAGGTTTAGCATGTGATTTGCATAGCATGTTATTTGCATATGTGTTGCATTGCATTGTGTTTGGATTGGACGTCAATCCAAATACGAGGAATGTCGCAGGTTTCATACTTAACGTGATGAAACGCGCCTCATTTCTCGGTCGCCGACCCTCTTGATCAAGCATGATAGAGGTGGAGGCCCTTACGTGTTATTTGTGTGCATTCATTGACATTGACTTGTGCAACTCAGTCTCTTTGGCCATCATGCATTGAGATGCGTGATTGGTGGCTCAAGAGTTGAGTACCGCACTCCCTTGAGCTTGAGAAATGATAGGGAGGGTGGTTGTGCACACATTCCTTGCAAATACACTGCCATGCCTCTGTTTGTGCTCTGCTGTAGCAAAAGAAGAAATTGCAGGAAGTAGTGGCCAACCGACCATCAAAGCTGTTGACCGACCACCAAGTCTGCCGATCGGCTATCAAAAGTGGCCGATGGCCATCAACTTTGGCCGATGGCTATCCCTCTTGGCCGACCATCCCTCAGCATGTCCCTAAGCTGGGTCAGAAACTTTTTGGAAGTTGGCATAATTTTTAGAAGTACAAAAGTGTGCAAACAGAGGCATCTTGAGGCATGGTAATGGATTTCCGAACGAAGCCGACCGAGCATGCATCATTCATTATTCCGAGGCAGAGCTGTGGCAGCCTAACTTAGCTTCTTTTTCATACTTAGTTGGTTTTGTAACTTAATTAATTTGTTTAATTGGTTAAAGTTTTGTAATAATTAACTAGCTTAGCATAGTTAATTAGTTGGTTTGTAATATTTAATTAGTTTAGCATAGCTAGTTAGTTGATTCATTCAGACCCTCTGTCGAGAGGGAAAATGTTGTAATAAGCGTGCGTGTGTGTGATGCATGTCTTCCAACCCCATTTCTTTCTCCCTTTTACTTATCAGCTTTCGACGGTTAGTTTTAGGGCATGTTTCGATTAGCATACTTATGCTTTCCATGCGTGCATTCATTCATCCATCTTGCATGCACCAGACTTGGCGCATCATTCAAACTACATTGTATTTCAATACACTTACTTGAATACGTGTTTCAAAGCATGTTATCGAGTGTTGCATTCATATGCCATTCTAGATAACCGAGCTTATTTTAGTTGCATTTTTGCATGTGTTGCATTAGGTATCTTAACATAGCTAGAATCATGTATTGATTTCTAACTAGCTTTTGTTTTGGCTCAGAGTACACTGTAAGTGTTTACGCTTTAGCATCCTTGCATGTGTGTAAGTGACTGCCATGATAGCATGCTTGCCATGAGGCTATGTGCTTAACTGCTATAATTGCTTGAATGTCTGTGGGTGAAGGCTTGATTGCCTGAATTGGAACAACTCGATGATTGTGAGTTTTAAGCCCACTTGAAGTGGCAAAATCATGTTTTTCTAAGCCCACTTGAGGGTGGCAAATCCGCGACTTAGCCTACTTGCGAGTAGCAACTTCAAACCATTTTCAAAAAACAAACATGAGATGTTTTGTTCCAATCCGCATGATTGAGTCTATACTTGTATGTCGTGCGCATCACATAGTAAGTTAGATTAATAACCGGAATAAGAACACATGTGTTTTCAAAAACAACATATCATGTTAGTAGAGGCCGATCTTTGATCGGGTGAGCGGGGGTGCTCATTTCATGACCTTCCCTCCTCGTACCCAAGTTCCCAAGTCGAGGCAACTTTGATGATGACGGACATGTGGCCTTAGGCATGAGTCAAGGTTTCCTAAATTTCCCAAAATAAAACATTTAGGTGGCGACTCTAAAATTTGGCAAAGTAGTCCATGTTTGGCGCTTTTGATTAAAATTGATTTTCTAAAACGATTTGCCGAATTTGGACTCTTTGGCGATTTATCAGTCTTACGTTGCACTTTGTGAGATTAGATTCAGAGCCGTGATAGGAGTCCGAACTGTAGTAGCTAGAACTACAATTCGCGCCCTCACGTGCGGAGCAAAGTTTCGGGCGGTCTACAGTTTCTTCAAGCTGAGTACTCAGGGCAAGAATCCAATACCTTCAGCTTATCCATAAGCCACACTTGGGGAGAGATGAAAGAAAAGAGAGATTAAATAATAGAGAGATGTATGTTGAGGGAAAAATGAGAAAAGGGCTTTTAGAGAAAAATAGAGCATGAGTGCCGAGTGATGTGAGAAACATACATTATAAAGGATGGGAAACATTACTTGAAGAAGTAGTGGACTCCCCGCGAATCTGGTAATCTCTCAATTATGGAAGGCATCTAAGGCCATCAAAGTCTCGGCTAGCACCAAGCCAATGCAACTCTTGCCTTCTTTCAAGCCTTACGCTACTTCGATCAAACGGATGCTGGACCCGCTGAAATTAGGGGCAAAAAGGAAATGAGCCAGCATACATAAGCAGATGACATGCTGCCGAAAAACCCTCCAAAGACAATCGTCGCGGTCAACGGCATCAGAGAATCAACCAATCAAACTGGGAATGTCTAATTCTCCATTGTGGGCCAGAGATCGAGCCTCGTGCATAGTAAGTCCACATATTCGTCCTAAAGTTTGGGCGTGGCCAAAACGAGGCTGAGGCATGATTTCCTTATCCCACCAGGATTTCATTAATGCCTGAAACTCTTTAATTGTCGGCACATTTCTTGTCCCCTGAAACTAAGACGTATGTAATCGGGTTTTAGCATCTAGTCGCGGCATGAAGGAATGGAAAACAAAGTGGAGTCTGACTCAGCGAAAAAAGTGCATTTATGCTGAAATCCCAAAAATTTACCTTTTCTGAGCCGTCCAAAGTTGCAAACCAATTTGTGAGGTTTTGGGCAAGAAATGGCTCCATTTGTGGCAAAAAAACAGCGACTAGAATGAGTTTTGGAGAAGAAATGACAAAGGTGAAGCTTTTGTAGAAGATAAGGCAGTGAGTGGAAGCCAGCTGTCAACAATCCGGAGGTTCTGCACATTGATGGCCAGCTGGCCATCTCTTGTGGCTGGCAGGTGGTTGGCAAGCTTCCTCTCTGGCCGGCAGCCTTCCTCTCAGGCCTGCTGTCCATGTTTGTGCTGAACAATGCTAAAAGCATGTATTTTGTTCTGCTCTTTGTGTGTTTTAAGGTTTTGTTTTGAGTCTTTTTGGTTTTAGCAAGTTTGTTGAGTTGTATTTGAGTAATTTTGTTTATCGAGTTGTTGTTGTTTTGTTTATCGAGTTGTATGTTGTATTTTGTATTTTTGGTTGTTCGTCGGTTCATTACCCGACTAAGCATTTTGTATCAATCAAGCGTGCTCTTGGCCATTTCAATTCCATGTTCCTTTCATGCATATATGGTGCTCATGATGCAAAAATAACAACACATTTTTCATACAAACAGCGAAGTTTTATTCCGATCATGGCTTTTTACAAAAGAGGAGTACAAGTTTTAACGAAAAATAAAACCTATCTGAAGCTATACAATGTGCTAATGCTATAGACAAAAAGAAACTAAGCAAAAAAAAAAATCCGCACTGGTCGCCTCAAGCTCGAGAGGCCCTCTTCGTTCTCTTCCTCAGAGGAGAAGACTCTGGGGCACTATCTCCATCAATGCCACTGTCTAAACCTGAACTAGAGCCTGAGCCAATGTCATCTCCGCTCTCTGCCTCAAAACTCACCTCAACGTCACCTCCACTCTCGAAACCCGAACCAGCATCGTCTCCACTCTCAGATGACTCCGATTGCTGACTCACTGCCTCCTCAAAGTCGCTCATCTCAGCATCATCATCACTCAGAATGCGCTCTGAAGGACCGCTCTCATCTTGGATGCCCCTAGCTCTGCCTTGGCAGAGTGCTGGAGCTTGTCTCTCTCCCCTCCCTATTGCTGGAGGAAGTACTGCTAGTGCTGCGACTGCCGCTGGTGCCATCGATATAGGTGGGATCTGAAAGGATAGTTGTCACATATCAATTACAGTATGTGTATTAGATGCAAGCATAGAATGCAGAATGAGTGTATGCAGAAATTAGATACAGTTTATGAATACAATGTGTGAGTGTAGTGTGTCAGGTGCGGTGTATCAGTACAGTTTGGAAAGTTTTCAAGTTTGGGAAGTTTTCAGTTGAAATGTCAGTGTCAGTGTGTCAGTGGAAATTTGATTCCTGGAGTGCAAACAGAAGAACTTACTGGGATACCGTGGAGGCTGAGGAACGTCTCCTTCCTCTGTACTATCTCCATCAATGAGGCTATCAGCTCGAGAGCGCTTCTTGTGTACTTGATGGATGTCTGCAAATGTATTTGCATGATCAATGTTCGCAGTAAACATATCTTAAATTGAATGTGGCGTGCGAAATGTAAACTGTGATCTATACCTAAGTCGGGCGTCGAACCCTGACAAGCTCGTACCCAGCCACTGCAGGCTCAATTGGAACCTAGTAAGAATCCCCAGTATGCCGCCAGCATGTCAGTGCAGTCAGAAGCTCTGGCCAACCAGTCCTCTGCCTCGCCCGGGAAGCCCCTCTACCATGGGCCTTGGTTGCCCAGGTCACCCTAGGCGCTTATCGCCTCCTCACCTCCACAAGCACCTGTCAAAGGTGGCATGAGATGCGGCTGAATGAAGGTCGCATAATCTTCCTCTGCTCGGAAGTAGTCAGCATCCAAGCCCACCATAAACTGAATAATCTCTTCAATGGATAGGCTATTTGCTGATCGTATGGACTCTGGCGGTGCCATTGGAATGATATGGTCAGACAGGCCCACAGTCTAGCGCATAAAGTGCTCGCTTAAGAACCAGGCTCGGCAGACTGGGCCCTCGAGTAGAATGCCAAAGCGGGAAGTGGCCTAGGCCTCAGCAAACTGGTCTCGAATCCCAGCAGGCATCGTGGCCCATGGTTACCACCTAATCTGCGAATAGAGGTTTTATAGATTGTTTGTTGCTGTCAATTGCTAAATGTCAATCAGAACAGTTTTAGAGCAAAAATAATTGTGTTTTGGGTCACCTTATAGGCAGCCACGGTGTTGAAGTAGTGGCGGAAGAATGTGAAGGGCTCACGGGTCCTACGCTAGAGGTGGCCGTTATACCTCCGTGAATAGGGGACTGCCAGTGGAAGCTCCTACACAGGCTCTGGGGTGAGAGTCAGAAAATATGCACAAACCCACAGCTGCAAGGAAAATACAGTGATATGTGATCAATACAGTATGACCAGATATAGAAAGTGCAAAGCAGAAAACACAATGTACAAACATATACATAAAGTGCAAAGCAGAAAGCACAGGTGTTGAACAGATATAAAGTAGAAAATGTAAACTGCAAAGAGGAAACTGACATGCATACCTCCCAGGCCCGCCAGTAGGCCCCAATTAAGTCTCCACTCAGACGAGAGGTCGAGCTCATGTATCCATATAGCGTGGCGAGGCCAGCTCCACCTCAATCATAAAAGCGCACCCAAGGAAGGATCACCAAGGCGCTCAGCAAAAATAAGCCGACGGTGTTCCACCTTTTCGAAAACAAGGTGGTACCGAAGATGAACATCAAAAAGCCCCTAGCATACTACTCCATCTCCTCTACAGTCTCGGGCTCGCTCCCTCTGAATCGCTTGGCAAACCAGGTATATCTGACCATGCATGTTCAGTATATGGGAGGATGTGCTCCTAGCAGCTCAAACTAGGCCGCCTTCCACTCCCCTATGTCTGAATCCAGAGGGATCGGATCACCCCCTACGTCTAAGCTGGTGATCATGGTGAAGTCATAGGGAGTCATCATCATCTCCCTTCTAGTAGAAAAGTGGAAGGAGTTGGTGGTGTCCAACCACCTCTCCACGAGCGCTCCCAAAAAGGGACGGCTCGCGATGACTCGCGTTAGGCTAGAGCAGAATAGGCCGAAGCCTGTCTCGTCTATGATGTCGCGAACTCCTACGGGGAGCTCATCATACCAGTCTCGCGCAGTAGTAGCTCCATACCCCCAGAAGGCTCGAGACTCACCCTGTGGCAAAGAACAGATGAATCAGCTCAGGTAGTGATGAAAGTACAGTTAGGTGAAAGGTAGTGCAAGAAATGTAGTGAAAAGTGATAAAAGTACAGTCAGATGAAAGGTAGTGCAAGAAATGCAGTGAACAGTGCATGAAATACAGTCAGATATAAGGCAGTGCATGAAATGCAGTCAGATAAATGCAGTACAAGAAATGCAAGTAAAGATAGCCAAGAATGCATGAAAATAGAGCTCATACCTCAACTGAGATCGACGAAAGGTGGGAAGCCGGCTCCCTCAACAGGAGATCCTCTGGCACACCGAGAATGAAGTCACTGAAGCATCGAATGCCACCAGCTGGCAAGATATGTGTGCGAGGATGGTATCTCGCCAGATCAAATGGCCGTACTCTCATCGGCAGAGGCTCTGGCTCCAGCTCAGGTGCAAACTCTGCCTCGATATCAGCCTCAATACCTCCAGCTACCTCGACAACGACCGGCTCATCTGCCCCGAGAATAGGTGGAAATACTGGGGGAGTCTCTGGAGGAGCCCCGTCATATGGTACATCATCTGCCATCTGGAAAATGGGTGCAAAGCGGGTGAAAAATGAAGGAAAATAGAGAAAAAAGGGTAAACTTGGAAAAAAAGTCAACCCTAAGAGAGAGAAAATGGAAGAAAAAGTCAAAGTCGGGAAAAGTGCATAGAACTCAAGAGAAACTCGAGGGGAACAAACCTACAAGGGTGAAAATGAAGGAAAAGGCATCGAAATCAAATTTTAATCAGTTCAAAGTGAAGAAAATCAAGAGGATTTAGCAAATAAAGTTTGTGTGGGGCGTTGGAAAATGCCTAGAAAGTGCAAATCTAGAGAGAAGGAGTGCCTAGAGAGAGAGGGAGAAGAATTCCGGTCTTACATTTGTAAAGAAATGAGCCCTTGTCGCTTATATTTAAAGACCCAAGCGTGAAAAGTCAGTTTTGTCTCAAACTGCCATCGGCGGCCGGCATAGGGCCGGCAAGGTTCATCCGTGGCCAACAAGGCTCACCCATGGTCGACACGTGGCCAGCGGCCTCCCCTTGCGGCCAGCCAGTGGCCAGTAGCCCTTCTCTGAGTTTTGATGTTGTTTTGTGTCCTTGTTTCCCAAGAAGTGTAAGGAAGGTTCATTGTTGGGTCCAGATTGTCTCTATGGAAGCTCAAAACTGTACTTTGGCATATGATGTTCGTCACTTGCCAACATGTGTATCCTTTTTAAACATATTGTAACTCTTCTGAGAGGTAAATCGGAAGTTTCCACTGCATTCGTTTTTGCCAAGATACGCTTTTATTCCTTACATAGAATATGCATTTCACATATACACTGCGTGCTTGCCTTGCATTAGTTATGATTCACGCATAGAATATGCTTTCGTTCTGATTTCATGCATAGAAAATGCTCTTGTCTCATGCATAGAACATGCCTTCAACTAACATCAGATCTTGGTTGTTTATCTTGCATAGAACATGCATGGTTATTGTATTGTATTGGTTTAATTCTTTTCTTTCTTCCTTTGCTAACACAAACAAACGATATTGTATGTATGGTTCATTCAGAGGAGTTTTGGATGAAGTTATGTGTGTCTCGGTAGGAGAACCCACACATTCATTTTGTGCATTTATCGCACGCATTCATTTTGTGCTTCTATCACATGCATTCATTTTGTGCATCTATCGTACACATTCACCTATTTATTTTGTGCATCTATCGTGCACCTCTCTATTTTATCTTGGGACGTGTGAAATACGACCCCGAGTGGTTTTTGTTTCTCAGGATGTGCGAAGTGCGGCTTTGGGTGGGTTTTATCTCTAGACGTGTGAAACACGGCCCCGAGCGGTTTTTGGTTTCTTAGGACATGTGAAGCGCGGCCCTGGACAGGTTTCATCTTGGGACGTATGAAACACGGCCCCCAGCGGTTTTTGGTTTCTCAGGACGTGCGAAGCACAGCCCTGGGCGGGTTTTATCTTAGGACGTGTGAAACACGGCCCCAAGCAGTTTTTGTTTCTCAAGATGTGCGAAACACAGCCTTGGGCGGGTTTTATCTCGGGACGTGTGAAACACGATCCCGAGCGATTTTTGCTTCTTGGGACGCGTGAAACGCAGTCCTAAGCTGTTTTGCTTTCATCTCGGGACATGTGAAACACGACCCCAAGTGGTTTTCTCGGTTTCTCAGGTTGCGTGAAACGCAACCCTAAGCGGTTTTTTTTTTTCCTTTCCTCGTCTCTTGTTTTGTCGTGGTTAGAGTTGTGTTTTAGTTCTTCTTGCGTAGAAACTTGTGTTGATTTTAGCTTGAAGCTGCTCATTCATATGTTATCATATGTTATTATCTCGTTATCTTGCTTATTGTCCTGTTATTGCTTATTGCATCTTCTCGCATGATCATAAGTTTTGAAAATAGCCAGCTTCGCGAAGCGTGTAAGTCCAGCTTTCAAAGTTTTAGTGCATATCATTTGCATCTTGCTGCAGAACTACGCTGGTTTGATTCCTTGCAAAGGGATACATAGGTAGCCTGAGGGTGTAACCTTTTATTTCTGTCTTGATTGTTTGTCCAAGTCTTACGGCCTTGTCAAAATGGGTCATCTCTGAGCTTTGACGTTCACTCACGTCATTTCATAACTATGAGTTCTGTCAAAGAGGGACAACTATAGACACCCCATTTTTGACGGCCCTTACAACTTAGTCGTCCTCACATGTACACCCAATGATGAGTCTGTTTGCTCCCCCAGTGCTCGAAGTCCTCAGCGGGATGCCACAACTTTGAGCCTTGCTAACCCTGATAGCCATTCCAACCTAGTTTTGGACCAAGCCTATCTTTTTCAGCCTGTAGCTTTTGGTGGCCTGCCAGCCACTTTTTGAGGCTACCGACCATCACTTTTGGGCTGCCGGCCATTGATTTGGCTTGTCGGCCACCAGTGATGGCCGGCCGGCCACCGGTGTATTTTGCAAATATTTTATGCTAGCTGTGCCAGCTATTTGCACAGATGCATGCATCTATCCACACGTGTAGGGCTGGATCTCCTTGAGGGAATTTCATGTTTTCTATATATAGGATACCCCTCTCTCTTGTAGCAAGGTTAGAAAATTTTGAACTCACAAATTTTCCTCTCTCTCTAGCAAATCTCTACACTTTAACCTCCAATTCCTTAACCTTTGCCTATACACCCTTAACCAAATCTTCTCATCTTTGAGCTGAGGTGTTCTTGAGCTTGGTTTGAGCTCTAGAGGGTGTACTTACTTGGTTTTGTTGCTTGGAATCACTCTTCTCTTTAAGAGGTATAAGGTTTTGCCTCTTTGCTTACTTTCTCTACTATTATTTCTACTATTTTTCCACTATTTTTGGGCTGTTACAACTTTGTGTTTTTTTGGGCTGAAGCATGGGTTTAAGGCCATTAAAGGTTAATGGGTTGATAGCCCTTCTTTGTACCTTACTTTGAGGCCTTTACTCTTGGGTTTCCCACCCTTCTACTATTTGTTTTTGAGCTTTTAAACACTGATTTTCAGAGCTTTTTCAGTGGCCAAAATCATGTTTTGAATTCCAAATTTGAAGGGTTAGCCTTCCCTCATTGTGTTTTGTTTACTAGCCTGGTTTATGCTATGTGTTAGCTTAATTTTCTAGCCATTTATAGCTTAATTCCAGCATGTTTTAACCTCTAATTTGGACTATTTTAGCTCTGTTTTGGATTGGTTAAGTCATTTAAGTTTTGTTTTGCATGCTTCTAGTGTAAGTGTCCACACAAGCTTGGTATTTTAGGCCTTTAGAGACCACTTGTTTGAGTTAATTGCATTATTTTAATGCTTTTCTCACTTAATTCTAGCAAGCATAATCTCTGCAACCTCTCTCATTTCTTCACTCTTTGTTTGCTTTGAGGTTTGTTTCAACCTTGGGATTGTTTAAGCTTAAGATTGAGGTCCATGATTAATGGTTTAATCCTCTTTTGGGGGTTCATTATCAACGGCATGACACTTCTCTTGCCTTAAACTACCCCTTGTTTGACACTTCTTTCTCTTTTAGAAGACTCAACTCACCAATGGACTTAATTGGTTAAAGAATGAAAGGGTAATTAAAAGGAGTAACTAAAAGTTGAAACTAAAATTATGCAAAGATAAGAATTTGATTGTGTCATTGTGTGTTCAATTAGACATTAATTGAACACATGGAACTTGGACCATTTCAGACTTGCTAGTGATGAAATGATCCAAGTCTCCAAGGTCAACCGCTTCCCTTGATCTTCTATGAAAGGGAGGAGGCTTGTGTTTTGTTTTACATTTATTGAACTTGCACACTTGGGTTCACAAGCCATTACACAATGAAATTTCTTGAATTGGTGGTTTGTGGCTTAGGTTCACCACTCCTTGGATTTGTTCATGAAAAAGAGGGGTAAGTTATGCAGACAATCCTTGAAAATACCCTGTATATGCTCTGTTTGTCCTCTGTTGCAGCAAGATGAACCTAGACATCAGTGGCCGGCAGGTCACTTTTCATGGCCGACAGGTGGCCGGCAGACCACCTCCATGGCCGGCTGATGGCTGGCAACCTTCATCTTTGGCCGGCTGGCCACTAATGCAAATTTCAGCGGAGTGTTGGTAAGATGGAGCAAAGTTGTTCTAGAAATGTTTAACAGTGCAAACAGAGGCATTCGGGAGCAAAACGATGGTCTTTTCTGGCGGAATCCAAGCATACGCATGCACATCCCTCGTTTCTCAAGGCAGAGTAGTTAGTTGCTTGGTTTAATTACTTATTTTAATTACACTTATGTTGTAATTATTTAATTAGTTATTAACTAGTTAGTTAATTCAAGAGTTGTAATAATTAGTTAAGTAGTTTAGCTAGTTATCATTTTGTTTTGTAATAGTTAGCTTAATTAGCTTTAGCTTAATTAGTTTCTAGTTAGCTTAGTTTATTCTTTCGGACTCTCCTTCGTGAGAGCGTAATGTAATAATGTGTACGTCTTCCAACCCCACGTCTTTCTCCTTTTTATTTATCCCCTTTTGATGGTTAGATTAAAGACATCACGTTTCAATTAGCATATCGCATGTTTTCATCCATTCATTTGTCTTACATGCACCGAAGTTCGGTTCATCATTCAAACTTGCATTGTCATTTATTACCTCGTTGAATACGTGTTTAAATGCATGCCATGAAATTGTTGCAAATAACATGTTGGTAGCCGAGCCTGTTTTAGTTGCATTATTGAATGTGTCGCATTAGTCAAGTTGCATAAGTTAGGAATCATGCATTTTTCTAACTCTTTTTGTTTTATCTTAGCTTGGAGTATTAGGTAAGCCTTTACTCACTTTAGCATACTTGCATGAGTGTGAGTGGCTGTCATGACTAGCATGCTTTCCGTGAGACTAAGTGCTTACTTGATAAACTGTTTGAGTACCTGTGGATGACGATTTGTTGCTTGAATTGGAATGATTCAATGAATGTATGTTTAAGCCCACTTTGCCCACTTTGTCAAGTGGCAAATTCACAAACTTTAAACCCGCTTTGTTAAGTGGCAAAATCAAACCCTTTTCAGAAAACAAACATGAAATTGAATTGTTCCAATTCGACCAAACTATTCTATATCTTGTGTGTGCTCATCACATAGTAATGCTAGCCTAATAAACTGGAACAAGAGCATATAATATTGATAAAAATCATATCATGATTAGTAGAAGCTGATCTTTGATCGAGCGAGTGGGGTACTCAATTCATGACCTTCCCCTCTCGTACCTAAGTTCCCGAGCCGAGACAATCTTGGTGATGACGGACACGTGGCCTTTGGCACGAGTCATGGGTTTCCTAAATTTCTCAAATATTTAGGTGGCGATTCTGTATCTGGCAAAGCAGTCTATTTTTTGGCATTTTTTATTCAAAATCAATTTTCCAAAAAATTTGCCGGATTTGGACTCTTTTGTGTTTATCAATTTCACATTGCACTTGTGAGATTAAATTCAGAACCACAGGAGTTCGAACTATAGGGCTTCTTTCAAACTTTCGAAAGGAGGCGCGAAAAAGTCGAGCTACACTTAGGTTTGAGTTCCTTAGAAAGACCTTGGATATAGTGCTCAATCACTAGGGTGTTACCTTGTCACGACCCAAACCTGCCCTTAAAAGTTTGGACATAACTGGCCTGAACATAGGCCTCAAAACCCAATTAAGTTTGATACAACATTGGGGCCTAATTAGAAGCAAATATAATATCAAAACATAACATCCATTGAGCTGTGCCTAGATGCCAGGATCTCACTGCAATATAGCATACATACACTGACTTCTTTATATAAGACTTTCACATATTTTAAGTCCACACATATAAGTCAGTACAAAGGGTAGCGAGCAACCCAAAGGTTACGTATTGAAAAAAATTTAAGACAATTCATCCAAAATTAGCTACAAAGACCAACGTATGACACCCCACACATAAAGACAAAAGGCCACATCGGATGGCTCGGCAAAATAGGTCCAGCAAAAGCACCTACGGCTGACCTAAGGTTGTCCTGCGGGTTGATTACCTGCAAAATATTCATAAAAACTGAGTGAGCAAGGCTCAGTGAATGATAGCAATGCAAAAAGATTATGTGTACGAGCATAAATCTTGCAGTGCATATTTATAAATTCCGAGTCAACATTGTTTACATTTCTTTTTCTGAACGGCCCTTAGGCCCATTTAAAACGGAACGGCCTTAGGCCCAACATAATAGCATAACGGCCTTGGGCCCAATATAATACAAAACGGCCTCAGGCCCATATTAATAGCAAAACTCCCTCAGGCCCATAATAGTAGCAAAATGGCCTTAGGCCCAAAATAGTAGCAAAATGGCCTCAGGCCCATATCTCATGTTCCAATGTTCAATCATTCAACTTATTCTATCCAACATAATTCATATAGCTCAAGCTATTGAGTGAAAAGTAGAATAGGTACTGAACAACCCATATGAGTACAATACATGTACAAAACATAACATAACGCTACTATTACTCACTATAATGTAGATGAACAATGGTCCCCTCCTATATGTATCCTAGACAAAGCACACAACTCGTAAGTACATCACTTGTCTTTAGTTTCCTCTTATTTATCAAACGTTTGATTCACTAAGTTCCATGTAATTAAATGCATTATAGAAACATCAAATGGACATATTAACACATTTTGAGGGTCGAAAAGAGCAAAAGAAATTAACAGAATTCTCCAGCTTTGGCCGTACGTGCAGAAGTCCCCACCACATGTGCGGGCAAGTGCGCCGCACGTGCGGCCCGCATGTGCTTTTATTACAGTGTATATCAGCCCTTCACCCCTGTTTTCCGCCCTTCACCCCTGTTTTCCGCACGTGTGGCTGTGAGCCCTGCATGTGCGGCTGTGCTCCCGTACGTGCAGCTGTGAGCCCCGCACGTGCGGTTTTGGCTTTGTTTTTCTGTCCGAAACTTCAACAATTCAAAGCTTGCAAGGGATAGTCACATAGCCAAAATCAAGTGAAATTTACTTTAAAAACGTAACATATAAACACATAAACATAAAATTCTAGCCCATTAAGATCAAGAGTTGTCTTATTTGGGCCTTTACACCTCCAATTTCCATGATTCCCTTATTTTCATTATGTATGTATACATACCTATACATATGTATCCATTTTTACATGAGTTCAAGCATGCAATAGGGTAAGATTAGGCACAATTTCTCTCAATCTGAATGCAAATTAAACATAACATAGAGGGATCAAGTTTTCCATCACACACATCCAAGAAATGCATGATCACTTATGAGACTTGGTTATTCGCAATAATAACCCTAGCTTTCATGGATGATGCTTCATTTCAAAGCTTAATTCAAACCAATTGAAAAGGAATTGAGAGTTTACTAGTGATCTACACTCACTTTAAGTTGTATTCTTCAAATCCTCCTAGCAAGTTCTTCAATCTCCAAATCTTGTTTGATCTCTTCTCTCTCTCTCTGTCTCTCTCTTTATCTATCTCTCCTTCAGAATTCTCTATCAGGAGATATTTAGAGTTATGTTGATTAAGTCATCTAGAGTCATACATATATTTCTCATATCTACTAAGACTTATTAGTTAAGTTAATGGGCCTAAATTACATCAATTAATTCATTACGAATCAGATTTTCGCAAAAATCTATATTATGTCCTAAAAATTATGCCAATCATAAATCTAAATTGATTTCAAGTTAACGTGCCTCTAAGGCTTTCAATTTCAAATCCAAACGTCTTAATTTTGACAGATTTTCTCCAATAACCAACAGATATAATATCATAATTAAATAATTCATGTATGTAAGCACAACTCCACATGGAATTTCACATTAAACATGTAGTTGCTCATATAACTAGAGATGTAAAGCATATAAGAGGGTGGGGTTATTACATACCCATTACTTGAAGTGGGTGTGAGTGATTGGTTTTATGTGTACTTGGATGCTATAATCTCTTTTTCATTGATTCTTGTCATCTCAACATTTAGACTCATATGAACACCTCTCATGCTGCTTGCAAGATTTCATTCTTCTTTGTTCACAGCTTATTCTGAATGCTTATACTCATTGACTTCATGATCTCATTCTGTACACATTCTTGGGATAAACAATTGCAGGGGTTTCCGCACAAGTGATCAAAGTTCTCTATGGACCACTAACAGTGTCTCTTTGACATTATTGAAAGAATTGACCTATACTGGCATATCGTGGGTGATGTTGAGTCTCTTAACCATCTACCATCGTTTTTCCACTTCCACGGTTCCTCCCTCAATTCATTGAAGTCTGGGCATTAGGAAAAGGCTACCTTAAAGGCACCAACCAGGCCATCCTTATCGATTTCATGCTTATGAGTGCCTTCAAGCAATAAAAGTCGAAACAAAAAAAAAAAACAAAAAATAAATAAATAAATAAAAAACAAGGACTCATTGATTAAGGGGGAGCCTTCGCGCTTACTCAACAAATACCCCTTGATTTCTATTGGTTTGACTTTTCTCAGTGGTGTTTAGTTACTCTTGCCGGAGGTCTAGCCATCCGATCACTACGAGGATTAACTCTAGCTCTGTAGGCTCTCAAGGAGTGCACACACACACACACACATTCATTATGTGAGCTCTCATGTTTTCTTTAAGTTATGCATTCCCATGTAGCTTATGTTCATTGATCAATTTTTATCTGATTTGCTCATGTTATTGTGGTTCAAAATGTCAAATTGCGAGTTTATGGGTTTCATTGTTTATGGATTATCACATCTTAGTGTCACATTCTGGCTATTTTGCTCACCTCTAATTGTTTCAGGTCCCACTTGGCAATGTGAGCTGGTTTTAATTGCTCAAAGGGTGTTTTTTGGTCTTTGGTGTTTTTTTTTCTTATCCCCTCGAGCAAACCTTATAGCGCTCGAGTGCTATTTCACTTCATCCAGCACTTTTGCAGAGTGCGTGAGTTTTTGAGAGCAGGTTTTTTACGCTCGAGCAGAGAGACGCGCATTAGTGAGACCGCTCGAGCATTGAGCCTCACACTCGAGCGGCATGCCCTAGTATATATTCTGCAACCCGTCCATTCAGTCTCATTTTTTTCCTCTTTTTATGATTGTCTCTCTCTCTCTCTCTCTCTCTCTCTCTCCCCCCCCTAAGGCTTCGATTGCGACTTGCTTGGGCTTTGATTTGGTCATCCCTCTTCTTTTTCCTCCTTTGATTCATCTCTGGTAAGTTTCTCCCCTCAGTTTTTGTTTTCTTATTTTGTTTGGTTTGTTTACTACTAGTGCTTTGGTTTGTTTTTTTCTGTCGTGTGTCACTTGGTCATGTTGGTTTTGTGTCTAATTCACTTGACTCACACACTTTCACAGAGGTTCTTAAGCTTGTTGGTGATTCACACACTTTATTCACTTGGTTTGATTCTCTTTCAGTTGTGGTATTAATTTTTTTTAACTGTGTGCATCTCTTATACTACTGAATTTTTCTACTTTTGTTGGTCTAATGTTTTGGGTAGTGTTATTATTTTCAATTTGCATTTTGTCTCAATTGGATTTGTTTACTAATAGTTTTTATCTTGCCCTAACTATTTTGGATTTGGTTTTGGGGGTGTTCAGTTTGGTTAGTGTTTGTTTTGACCTTGGTTTAGTCATGTCTACATCTAAACGCCGGAAGTCCACCACTTCCCCACCCCTACAATTTATCTCTGACAAGTTTCCTTCTATTTCCAGAGCCAAAAACTATAGGGAAGCCTACCTATCCCGAGCAGTCCATCTTGAGTGTAATGTGCAGCCTAATACTTTTAAGACCATTCTGATTAGGTCTGTCTTTGAGCCTTAGGAGGTGACCTAGCTCTTTCCTTCTCAGGGCGTCAAAACCTGGATTAGGTTAGGGAATTTTATTGTAACATCGAAGGTGTTGATAATATAGGACTGTCTTTTAAATCTTGGGTTCGGTCTAAAGAAATTTTTGTTGACAAGGACCTAATCTGTTCTCTCCTCGGCATTGGTCCTGTTCTTCATTCTCGGTATCCCTTCTTTATTCAACCTGATGTGACTTCAACGAGTTGGCCACTGCATTGTGTGATACACCTCGCACCTGGATTCAATGGGCTCTCATCAAGCAAAATGAGCTGCTTCCTAAGTTTAGGTTGCTCAATCTCATAGTGTGCGACAATCTCATAGTCACCACCCATAGCTCTGGAATAAACCAAAAGCAAGGTTATGCCTTGCATTGATCACCAATTACCCATTAACCTTGCCACCCTTATCCTTCGCAAAATGATTGTTGTTATTGGGAACAAACAATTAGGGTTGCCCTATGGTTGTTTGATCAACCATCTTGTCACGACCCAAACCCGCCCCTATAGGTTTAGTATCGTAACCGACCAGTAATCCTAGGATTGCCGAAGGCCTCTGAGACAGATTAGCTTAATAATAGGGGCTAGCGGAAGCAAATAACAAATATACAACATCCATTGAGCTATACAGACTTATATGAGACGGAAAAATTTTAAACTTTTTATAAACATATTTACACATCACCCTTATGTCATCATATATATACAGATTAGACAAAAAGGGACTTAACCCTATTTACAAAATAAGCAAAGACATGTTTAACCAAACAAGAAAACAAAACTTGAACTTTACGCACTTAGCCATAACCATTAGACATATCTGGAACCTGCAGGGGAGGCACATAGGTTGGCTGACAAAACAGAATCCAGACAGAAGCTCTAGGCCTCATCACGCGCCTGATTACCTATATACATAAATAATACAGTGAGCTGGAGCCCAGTGAATAATAACAGAGTAAAGATTTTAATGAATGATATCCATATCAAATTCAGAAATCAGATTTCAAATCTCTTATCAAATCAGAAACATAGTCATGTTCATATTCATATCAGAAACAGAGTCATATTCATATTCAAATCATGTGTGGTACTTCCTTTAGCATAACATATCATGTTGGTCAAGCATATCAAGTTCCATAATGGAACCTCCGGTACCGGGTAACATATCTCATACGTGGACCACAGTATTGTTTTCCCCAGGCGAGGGCCTGTGCCACAGTATTATTTCCCCTAGGCGAGGGCCTAGGCCACGATATTATCTCCCCCGGGCGAGGGCCTCATGACCATAAGTCACAGTATTATTTCCCCTGGGCGAGGGCCTCCGTTAAGGATACCACAAAGACATTTCAAAAAATTGGATCATCATTCATATAATCAAAAAATAGCCTTTTGTATCATTCAAAAACAGTTCATATCATACCATAATGCTCAGAAAGTATTTCATATCGAACATAGTTTTACTAAGTTATTACTCACAGATAGCTGCAGAAGCAGATCCGACAGATCAGGCAGACAATAACGCGTGACCTACACAAACACGTAACATATACACATTGAAACACAACATCAATTCTTTGATCAAACTTGACTTTTCTTGTCTTTTTCTATCTAACTAGTCTGAAGTTCTACTATACTTATTCTTTCTTATTCAAATGAATCGGGTCCTCATTTCACATATTCTTTCATTACTAAGTCATTCTTTTTTGAATGAATCAATTTCTTACTTGACTTCTTAATCAAGTACTACTAAGTTAATAACTTATTCTTTAATCAACTAATTAATATTGATTGTTAGCTTATTAATCTTTATTGAGCGATAAATCATGTTTATAATGCTTTGGAAAGAGATGAGAATAAAAATGTGAACTAAATGCAATTTTCCAAAATATGCTGAAAATAGGGTCTTCACTTGAGCAGACCTTTGGTCGCTTGAGCGGTCTGCAAAACTTTGTAAAAATACTGGTTGGCCTTAATGTTTGCTCGAGCGGTGACTTTACCGCTTGAGTGGCCAACAAATTTTCTATGCTTTCAAAATCAACAAAATAATTTTCAAACATATTTTTAAAACTTAAACTCTTGCATAAACCAATTTAAACATGTAATTTTATTAATAAAGATGAACCCATGACTAATTTTCCAATTTCTAATACAAAAATCTCTTTGATCATTAAGATTAAAACCAATAATTTCATGAATATAATAATTCCAACATTCTTCTTCTTGTTTTATAAACAGAATTGATTGAGACCACTAAAAAAACATACCACTAACAGCTCTAATGAGCTGGAAAATGTAAATATAAAAATAAAAAATAAAAAAAAACAACAGAGACAACCATCACATCAAGAGGGAGCCAGCTCATTAGTGCTCCCCCTAGTGCACCCTTTTTAGTGCTCCAAAGCATTAATCTTTTATAAAACATAAATTAAAGCTATAAAGCCCTTTCAAAATATTTACATGTAAGAAATTTAAATTAAAATCAAACTAATTTTTGATTCTCAAATATAAATTATAATTTATTTTCAAATTTGTCCAAATTTAGATTTAATTTATTTTCTCCATATCAAATCCAATTTCAAACCCACAAATTTTAAAACAAGAATTAAACTTTCAAAACTCTTGAAAACTTCATAATGCATGTACAATTGAAACTCAATTTCATGTTAAGACAACTAAATTCAAACCCAAAGTGATTAATTTCTATGTTAATTTCCATAAATTTGAAGATAGCTCCAATTTCTCATTTTCTTTTTAATTACATAAAATTGACTTCAAGCTCTTTTTATTTTCCTTCAAAACATGAACTTAAAGTCATAACTCCTTAGAAAATCATTCACATGTATGAAATTGACATCAAAATTACTAATTTTATATTCTTATAAATTTTCTTCATATCAAATCCCGAATTCAAACTCATAAATCTTTTAAAACATGAATTAAAGTCTCAAACTAATTATTTTCCAACTTATTTCCATAATCTTAAACTTAACTTAATTTGTAACCTCAACTCAATTTATAATCATGGATGTTCCAAAATATGTTTAATTTAAATAAAATCTTAAATTATATTACATGCATGGATTAAAAATCTAATTATAAAACCAAAACTTTATCTAACTTTAGTATTAATTCCAAATTTCCATAATCTTGATTTTCATAAAACATTTCATTTTCTCTTCAAAATATAAATTTGAATGGCTCAATTTCTTCAAAATCCAAGATGCATGTAAATATGGACTCAAATATTCATAGAATTCCCTCATGCATGTAACAATAGAACTTAATTTCATGCAAGATTATAAAAATCAAACTCAAAATAATTAGTTTCCATAAAAATGAACTTACCTTAATTTTCTTTATCTTTTTGCTAATTCCTTTTAATCACATGATTTTGATTCCAATTTCATCTTTAATTGTAAGTGTAATGTATGGATTCTATACAAATTAAACATAAATTCCATACATTAAGTTTGCTAGTTCTTTTTATTCCTCAAAAACTAGAGCTGCTCTTTTAATTTTTTTTTTCTCCCCTTTTGTTTCTTTGTTCTAGCAACACACACACACACACACACACACACACACACACACACACACACTCTCTCTCTCTCTCTCTCTCTCTCTCTCTCTCTGGGTTTTGATCTCAATCCACCCCAAGAATGCTCCAGCACAAAAGAAGCAATATACACACACTTATACACCATATGCACACGTGCACATTGTCTAAGGCTCTCAACACAACACTTAACATGCATACACATACACTACCAGATTTCTCTGTACACCTACATGAATTTCTCAGCACACCCTCACTTCACATACACCCACAATTTTAGATCCTTCCATAATTCAATTTATGGTTAAGATTAATTTAATTAAATAACATTTATTCTTAATAAGTCTTGATTAGCATATAATTAAATTAACCATAACTAATCATAAATATCTCATAATTTAATTAATCTAATTTGACTTCTATTAGAGCCCAATTAATTATATTTAAATTTATCAATCTGAATTAGATTTTTAATCAAACTCTCAAAAGACTCCAAATATTAAATTAAACTTATTTCCATTCTCAATTTTGGTTTCTTAAATCATTAAGGCTTCCAATTTCAGATTAAACATCAAAGTCTTTGTCAATAAATTACATATTCAATTGAACACTTCATAAATAAATTTAATCCATAAAAAATCTGAATTCTCAATTCTCATAACTTAATTAACTTCAATTCGGACCCAATTAATCAAGTCTCAATTTTGCAAATCTGAATCAAATATTTAATTAAACTTCCATATGGTCCGATACTCAAAATTAAAATAATTCAATTCACCAATTATACTCTCTTGTGCCATTTAGGCTTTCAATTTCAAATTTCAAAATAAATCCTCAATAGAATCATATATGAATCAATCTCTATAATTTTCGTAAATCCCAGATTAATTTAGAATAATTGGCAATTAAATTTCAGATCTCCTTAATTAATTAAGTGCTAATCATTATACGTGGTGGGGTCGTTACACGTCTTCTGACTAGACTTGAGGTCCCGATTTGTGAGGATGATGAGTTTTCCATCCCTATTAAACCTTTCACCAAAAAGACCGTCTCCCAAAGTCGGGCACATGTTAAGGGAGAGTTTTCTAGGGCAGGTCCATCTTCTACAGGTGATGATGATCTTCTGGCTGAGGAGGCCGAGTTCGATGTCACCGCTACAGGAGTAAAGGAGCAAGCTGTTCCACCCCAGACTATGCGTGACCAGCTTTGACGCTTTGAGCAGTCCATGACTCAGTGGTTGGTTCACATGGATGCCCATCTGGATGCTTTCGATGGTCGGCTTGGCCATCTTGAGCAGTCCGCTGCATAGACCACTCTACAGATAGATTAGATTATTTCTTTGCTTTAGTTGCAGCCGCCTCATCCACCACCAGCTGATCCTTGATTATGCTCTTTCTTGGGTAGTTTTGTTTTTAGTTCCTATTTGTCTCTCGGCCAAATAGGGAGAGAATTTTTTGATACATTGTTTAAATTTTGGATACATTGTTTTATTTGGTTTAGAACTACTACAGAACTACTACAATTGGATTTTGTTTCATTTGGTTTAGAATTGCTACAGTTGATTTTTTGCGTTTTCATACCTTATTTTTTATTATCTTATTGAGTTCCGCAGTTTAAGTTTTTGTGGTATGTTGATCGTTGTTTCACAAGTGGATGGTTCTACATTGTTCAAAATGTTTCTCCATCAAATCGGCTTTTGTGGTTTTGCGGATTTTGTTTTGTGTCTGATAGGCCAAATCTTGTGTTTGTGTTGATTAGTGTTTCTAGTGTGTGTGTTTGTTAGGAAAAATTGTTAGAAAAGTTTTGTCCCGGAATTGACAAAGAGGGAGATTGTTAGGTCCCTACTTGTTGCCAATTCCGTGAACAAACTTAGTTTAATTAAGTTGTAATTTTTCCTTGGTTTTTGCTTGTCCCGCTCAAGCGGAGTATCCACCTTCTCAGTAGTTTGGCTTGTCTGTAAAACTACTGGGAGGTGTATTTTTATGCTCAAGCGTGGGTTCTAGCGCTTGAGCGTAGATTTGTTTTTTTGCACGCATTTTAGTGACTCCGCTCGAGCGGCAAGTCTTGCGCTTGAGCGGGTACGTAGCCCCTATTTTCTATATATATATCTATATATATATGTTTGAGTCCGCTTTTAGGTTTAAGGCTTCTAGATCTGTTTTGGGAGCTCTAGGATTTTTTTTTAGAAGCTATTTTGCTAGTTTTCCATTGATATAATTCACATCCAAGGGTTGTTTGACTGATCATCTTCAAGAGTTTTCTTCTTCGGTGGAATCTGGAGATTCAAGCATGGAGTGTTCGAAGGTGTTCGAAGCTGTTGAGTCGACATGGATGTTGTGGAATCAATATCAATCTAATCAATCCAGAGGCGAAGGTTGCAGTGGAAGATATACAGAGCGTTGATGACAAATTGACAGGTTTTGGGTAATTTGTTTGGGTTTTTTGTATTATTTCTTTCCTTCATAGTGGATTGATTTGTGGCGTTTCGCCAGTGATTTTTTAGTCACAATTGGAGGTGCTTCAATAGTGATTTTTTCCACTTAAAAATCGCTTGTGTCTATTTATTGTTTCTGAAACAATAATCTAAATCACCTTCGTACGTGCTTGATGATTTCGATTGTTAGTTTTAATCATTTGGGAATTGGTACAATTAAATCTTGATCTAATCACGATTCACTTAGGTTTTTCACTTCTAATCTTTTCTGGAGTGGTGTCGCCGTACGCTGTAGACGTCCCCGAACGCCCCAGGAGGATGAGTCCCGTTCTATTCATCTTGGGCTCACTACAGTTCGGACTCAAATTGTCACGGTTCTTAATCTGAACCAAAGAGTCCAAATCCGACAAATTGTTTTGAGAAAACAGATTTTTGAAAGAAGTGCCAAACATGGACTGCTTTGCCAGATACAGAGTCGCCACCTAAATGTTTTATTTTGGAAAATTTAGGAAACCCTGACTCGTTGCCTAAGGCCATGTGTCCGTCATCACCAAAGTTGCCTCAGCTCGGGAACTTGGATATGATTGGGGAAGGTCACTTCGTGAGCACCCCCGCTCGCCCGATCGAAGATCGGCCTCTACTAACCATGATATCTAATTTTGAAAACATTGTGTGCTCCTATTCCGGTTATTAGCCTAGATTTACTATGTAATGCACACAACATACAAGTATAGACTGGGTCGCCTGAATTGGAACAAAACATTTCATGCTTGTTTATTTGAAAAATGGTTTGATGGTGCTACCCGCAAGTAGGCTAAGACGTGAATTTGCCACCCTCAGGTGGGCTTAGAAAAGATGATTTTGCCACTATCTAATGGGCTTAAAACAAACAATCAATGCATTGTTCCAATCCAAATAACCCAACCTTCACCCACAGGCATTCAGGCAGTTATATCACATAAGCACATAGCCTCATGGCAAGCATGCTATTCATGGCAGTCACTCACACGCATGCAAGGATGCTAAAGCATAAAACTTACCGAGTACTCCAAGCCAAAGAAAGAAGCTAATTAGAAATCAATGCAAGATCCTAACTATACAGAAATGCCTAATGCAACACATGCAAGATACAACTATAGCAGGCTCGGCTATTCTAAACATGGCATATGAAATGCTACAACTAACAAGTATTCAACTTGGAATTGAAATACAATGCAGTTACTATGATGCGCCGAGCCCAGTGCATGCAAAACAGATGAATGAATGCAAACATGCTATCATACTGTATGCTAATTGAAATATGCCCTAATCTAACCAGCATAAGCTGATAAATAAAAGGGAGAAAGACGTGAGGTTGGAAGACATACATCACACGCACGCACACTTATTACAACATTGCCCTCGCGCAGAGGGTCCGAATAAATAATATACAGTCCCGAATAAATAATACAATCCGAATATGTACAAAATCCTAATTAATTAACAAATTAATCTAGGAAAGCAATAAACTAGCATGCAAGCTAGGGACTGCCTCGACTCTACTCCGGATAATGAATGATGCATGTTCGGGTTGCCTTGCACGGAAATCCACTGCAATGCCCCGATGAGCCTCTGTTTGCAATTGTCCTTGGAATGCGTGCCAAGCTCTAGAAGGCTGCTGATTCTTGATTTGCTGCAACAGAGAGCAGGAAAGGGGCATGGCAAGGTATTTTCACATATGTATGCATATCTCGATCCTCGTGCCACCAATCACGCATCTCGATGCATGATGACCGAGGAGTCGAATTGCATGACTCAATATGAAATGAATGCACATATAAACATAGCAAGACCAAGACTCCATCATGGATAATCCGGAGTGTCGGCGACCGAGGAATTGAGACACGTTTCGTCACTCGGAGTACGAAACGTACCTCGTTTCCCGTGCTCGGGCTAACTCCTATCCCAAACACAATGCAATATGCATGACATGCATGAATGCAACTAACATACAACCTAGCATGCACAATGCTATGAAATGGCATACACAATGTACGATGTAACATGGCATACACAATGCTCTAACATGCAACCTAGCAAGCCTTCTCCAGCGGTGTATAGCGAGTTTCATACTCTAGCATCTTCTTGCTAAGATAGTAGATGGCTTTCTCCACTTTGTCTTCAGATTCTTGCGCAAGCATGCAGCCCATTGTAGTCTCAGTCACTGAGAGGTACAATATCAACGGTTTCCCCAGCTCTGGCGGTGACAACACGGGCGGGTTCTGTAGATATTCCTTGATCTTTTCAAACACAGCTTGGCATCGGCCGTCCCATTGGAATTTCTTGCCTTTCTTCAGGAGACCAAAAAGTGGTTCACAAGTCAAGGTTAATTTTGAGATAAACCGTCTTATGAATTGCACTTTACCTAGAAAGCCTCGCACCTCCTTTTCAGTCCTTGGTGGGGGCATTTCTAAGATGGCCTTGATTTTGGAAGGGTCAACTTCGATGCCCCTTTGTGTAATCAGAAACCCTAGCATTTTTCCCGCTGTAACACCGAACGTACACTTCTGAGGATTTAGCCGCAACCGGAATTCCCTGATCCTTTGGAAAAACTTTTGCAAGGCGGTGTGGTGGCCCTCTCTATCTTTGGACTTGACAATCATGTCGTCCACGTACACCTCAACCTCTTTGTGGATCATGTCATGCAATATTGCGGTCGCGGCCTGTTGATAAGTAGCTCCAGCATTCTTTAGCCTAAATGGCATCACTCTATAGCAGTATGTCCCCCACGGGGTGGTGAATGCAGTCTTTTCCCGGTCTTCGGGTGCCATCACTATCTGGTTGTAGCCTGAGAAGCCATCCATAAACGAAAGCAACGCGTGCCCTGCTGTGAAGTCTACTAACTCATCAATATGCGGCAAGGGAAAGTCGTCCTTCGGACTAGCTCTGTTCAAATCCCTGAAATCCACGCATACTCGGATCCTGCCATCTTTCTTCGGCACCGGAACGATGTTGGCCAACCAAGTCGGGTATTCGGATACCAGCAAGAAGCCTGCGTCGATTTGCTTGGTGACCTCTTCATTAATCTTAAGAGCCCAGCCTGGGCGAATCCTCCTAAGTTTCTGTTTGACGGGTCGGGCCTCGGGGTCGAGAGGGATCCGGTGCTGTACAATCTCATGATCGATCCCAGGCATGTCTTCGTAGGACCATGCGAAAACATCTTTGAAATCTTTTAATAAAGCGACTAAGCGCTCGCGTTCCTCCGAAGACAACGTGGACCCGATCTGGACCAGCCACGGGTCCTCCTCAGTACCAACATTCACGGTAGTGATTTCGTCCACTAGGGGTTTAACAAATCTTTCCTGCACTTGTTCAATTAAGCGTTGCAAAATCGGAGGAATTTCGTCCTCGTCGTTTTCATCAAAATTTTGAAAGTCCGAGTTAATGCAATAAATCAAGGGCACAGAAAAGTACTTAGAAACCACAGTTACTTGATTCTCATTAAGCACCTCCAAATCGTCCGATTCCTCGGTTACAACAGACTCAAATGAGAAAGAAAAAGACGACCTGGACAAGACTGTGGCATCCGGGTTATCATCCCCAGGAGTACCAGACTCAGACTCAGTCGAGCTGGAACCTGATTCTGACTCACAAGACTCGGTGGAATCAGATTCCAGCTCACTACCTGACCCGATGCTGCTGGACAAAAACCCCTCTTCGTATTGCCAAGTGAGAGAGGGTGCGATAGATGCATCCAAAATAGTTATTGGTAGGCCCGCGGCCGTTTCATCCCCAATCATGGAAACCGAGAAGTTATCCCCCAAGCACTTTTGGTCGATCGGAGGATCTGAAAGTAGACATGCCAGTGCTACCCCCATTTCAATTTCAGCGCCCTCGGAGTCCACTGCCTCACACTGCTCAGCTGATGGGCCTGTCTGCTCTTTGGCAACGTCATCCCCGAGTAGTTGCAGGTCGAAGAAGATCTCGAAACCTGGCACGCGCTTCTTCTCCGCGTTCAGCCACGGCTCTGGGAAGCCGCAAAACGGAAAGTCCTCCCCCTCCCGGATGAAGCGTCCGTTTAGGGTACCCTGAATGGGCCTATGCATCAGTGCAAATGACTTCCCAGCCTGCTTTGCTCTGGCTCTTCCAGCCACTTCCTTTCCCTTCCTTACCCAGTCCTCTTTGGTGGGCAGATAACCCAAGCCAAAGGTATGAGGGTTGTGTGGCACTTCGGCCAATGCTGCGACGCCCTTCCGGCCGCTCCTTCCTAATCCCATCCCGGGGATGTGTTGTAGCTTGTTCATGAGGTATACAGATTGAGCACTGACCTACACTCCCTCATTCACAGCCATGATATTCTGCACCACCCGAGCCTCAGCCAGAGTAAACCCTGATAAGAACACATCCTCCGTGCCATGCTCGATTTCCAAGACTGGTGTGGACACTTCTGGCGGCGGATGGATTGATGAATTCCCGAAAACAATGGCCACCCCCTTCCCGTGAGGGTACTTCAACATCTGGTGTAAAGTGGAAGAGACTGCCTTCACTTGGTGCAACCACGGCCGCCCTAAGAGTAGATTGAAGGCTGCGGGAACGTCTAAGACATGGAATTCAATGTTGTGTTGTCCTGGACCAACCTGGGTCTGAATTTTGACAGTCCCCATCACCTCTCTGTTGGTGTTATCATAGGCTCTGATCACTTGAGTAGTCGGCACGAAGTCCGCGGGTTTCAACCCAATCGCATATGCCGTCCTTGACGGGCACACATTAATGGCGGATCCCGTGTCGACGAGAACCACTGGCACCCACTGATCTCTACATTCCACAGAGATGTAGAGGGGTTTGTTATGATTTGCGCCCTCAGGCGGTAGTTCTTTGTCTGAAAAGGTTAACGTCGGGGAACCTCCTCCCGGAAAGACCAGTCCAACCAGCTGCTCTGGTGTGGTATCTATAGAGAGTTTAGCCTTGTCCATAGCAGATAGGACGGCCTGTCTGTGCACTCGTGAAGCCATAAGCAGTCCCCAGATAGAGATGTCTGCTTGTATCTTTTTTAGCTGCTTTAGTACAGCTTCTTCTTCGATCTGTTTCTCCTTCTGTTTCTCGGCTTCTTTATCCTTCCCAGATGCCTCTGGCTGGTCTAGGTGCGGGGGCTTGAAATACCGCCCGCTTCTTGTCATGTGATCAACTTCATCGAGATACCAGGTGTCGTCTGGTTGATTACCTCCCCAGTCGTCCTCTGTGTGGGCAAGACATAAATCCTCGTCTTCCCACCACATTCCGTTGGCATTCAAAAGGCACTTGTCTGGCTCTGGCATGATTGTACTCTCAGCACCTTCTGCCCACATGCTCACAGCGTCTTCTGTCCTTGTGCCCACAGCACTTTCAGCCCCTTCATGGGTTTTGGCTTTCCGAATTCTCTCAGAATCCCAAATCTTTTCTTGTTCTGCCTGCGTTAGCGCAGTTTGTTGTTCAGCTTTTCCTGTATTCCCAATATCCCAATTCCGAGCGAAATTCTTTGTACTGGCGCTCTCCGGCAATGCACTCTGACTTTCAGCCCTTCCGGCCACCACTGATACCCCCGCCCCTGCCGGGCTCTGTTCTGGTTGGAACTCTACAACATCTAGTTGATCATCTAGCCACCTAGTAGCCTCTGTCGATTCCTCATACTCAAACTAGTTGACTGCCGTGTCCCCTGATTCTTGGTCATTGAAAAATTGGAGGTTGGCAAAGCCCTATTCTACAGCCGTCAAATCATTCATTCCCTGCTCAAATCTATCCCCCTGAATCACACACAGTTCTGCTCTCTCTGGCAATCCTACACTTGGCTCAGACTGGCCCACTGACAGGATGTACTCACTTGGATCGTAGGCTTTCCCAGCAAAATTCTCAGACTGCTCAACCCCTGACTCAACCATTCCGTCCTCCACTGCAATCTCCTCTGTACTCTCTTCAACAGCCGCCACCATTGGTTCAGGTTGGTTTGTAGAAATGTCCAGCATGCACAAAAAGTCAGTGCAGTCGGGAAGGAACACCTCCGGCTTAGGTCGGTGGGAAGGAGTGATATAAATACTAGGATCGTAAGACACGACCCCGGTATGGATGAAGTTGATTCTTTTGGAAGGTGAAGCTTGGTTGTGTGTAGGGAGTGGGTTAGTTGTGACATTAGGTCTCTCTGGAGGCAAAATCACATTTTTGTCAACGAGATCTTGAATCTCGTGACGCAGTCTGAAGCATTGGTCGGTGTCATGACCGTGTTGCTGGTGATATGCACAGTATTTGGCTGGGTTGTGAGTGGGGGGGAGTGGATTTGGCAACGGCCTCGGCTCCAAGGGTTTTAGATGCCCCTTTCTGATTAAGACCCCTAGAGCCTTGGACAAAAGCATGTACAGTGGGGTGAAGGTTCTTTGGCCTCTGGGTTGGTATTTAGTGGTCTGTGTATTGCTTCCGGATGCATCGGAGAAGGGTGTGGCTGCCATGGGCCTTGGAAGGGGAGGAGGAATGGTGGCGACCATGCTTACCTCCGAAGTTCTTGCTGTTGCAGCGCCACTCGGGCCTGCATTGTTGTTGCGGTTAAAGGTTCTCCGGGGTTGCTCCCTGTCTTGGTCGATCAGACCTTGTTTCATTGCATCTTCAATTTGTACCCCCATCTCGTGTAGATCCGAAAAGGTGGGGAAGGGGAGTACAATCATTTTTTGCATCAATTTCGGCTGCAGATTGCGCACAATCATCCTGATCTGGTCCTTATCGGTGGGCCTTAAAGTCATCATCGAGGCCTTCGCCCTCCATCGGGTCACGAAATCTGAGAAACTCTCTTTGGGTTCCTGCCTCGTTGTTTCGAGATCACGGGTTGTAATCTCAATTTGGGTGTTGTAAGAGTATTGCGCAACAAAGGCCTCGGCCATTTCATCCCAACTCCGCTTGACGTCATCCTCCAACTTCGCATACCAGATAGCGGCCACACTTGACAGGGTCCGGCCGAATAATGAAAGCTTCTGTGGTCTGGTTAGGCCCATCGGCCGTAGTATATCTGAGAATAGTCGGAGGTGGACCATGGGATCCCCAGACCCGTCAAAGCGATCGATCTGCGGCATCTTGAATCTATCTGGCAATGTCACGGCCACATCGGTATATCCGTCCTCAATATCCGGAATAACCTTTACCCCTTGTGATTTCTTGAAAAGCTTCTCAAGCTTGCTCAATTTCAATGCTGTTGGGTCTATCTCGAACTCGAAGGGAGAGTCCGGATGGTTGATAGACGTATGTGCCTTGGACAGTTGAGGTGGAAGCGGAGGCGGAGCTGGCCCCGTTGGAAGGTCCGTGTCCTCCTGGATGTTTTGGACATTTGGCAAGGTGTTCTGGGTATTTGGCAGGGCATTCTGAACAGTAGGTGCCTGCTCGGGTAACGGGACCCCCAGCGGAGGAGGAGCTGGGTGTGAGGTTGATGTTCCGGCTTGCTGCTGGAGTCTAGTGATGAGCTCGGCCTGCTGGGCCATGATTGTGGCCTGCTGTTTAGAGAACTCCGCTTGGCGGACAGCGTCCTCCTGCATTTGGCTCATGCTCTCCTGCATTTGGCGCATCATTTCTTCCATCCCGGCCATATTCTATTGGTCTTGCTGACTGACTGGTATGTGTATCTCTATGGCAAAAACTGAAACCTCAACCTGACTGTTCACTGCTAGGGTAGACCACTGCTCTGGTAACCTCTGCTCAGACACACTGCGCTTTCTTGGCCTTCTTCTAACAACTGGGGGTAGAGAATGGAACACTGGCTGTCCGTCAACCAGATCCTCAGATCGATTAAGCCGACGACCTCTTGTCCAAAGTGCTTGGGGAATATCTACTGGGTCGGAAGCAATTGTGCTAAAACTGCCCCTAGCAAAAAGATAAATAAAGCATAAAGGAAATAAATAACCAGATAAACGAACAGCATAACAACTTAAAATAAATGCACAACACACAGCTGGGCATAACAACACACGGTTGATAAGCTGAATACACACTGTCCTCAAACACTGATCATCATCCCTGAATCACTGTCCTCGAAAACTGAATCTGATACCCGCAGATAACTGATTCCCAAAATAACTGAACTGATGCCCGCAGGCCTGATGCTCAAATTCATAAACTGATACATGCATTTCCCTGTAGAGACGCACTCTAAAAGCACATAACAGATAAGTGAGAGCCAAAACACCCCTATGTTAGGGGTAGGGTTTCCCTGTCCTATTTTGTCAGGAGCTAGGGTTTCACTACGCACACAGCGGTTTCAAACAACCTATATCGGGTAAGCAACCTGTCGTAGTTTGGAATGGTCACTATGGATTCCGAACATGCACTAGGCCGAATGGTCAAAAAGGGTGCCCCGGTAAAACCGGGGTTTGTGTTCCCATACTGGCAGAGCCCATAACCGGTCAGCCTTATGGTCATGCCTTGACAAGACAAGCCTCCGGCAAACCGTTCAGGAATAGCAGATGGCAAACACGATGTCCTAGGTGCACCAATGCAAATGCAATGCAAAGAGACACACAAGTGTAGTCAAAACAAGATATCATGAGTTCGAGTCAAGTTCTCTAAGTCCCCAGCGGAGTCGCCAAAAACTGTAGACGTCCCCGAACGCCCCGGGAGGATGAGTCCCGTTCTGTTCATCTTGGGCTCACTACAGTTCGGACTCAAATTGTCACGGTTCTTAATCTAAACCAAAGAGTCCAAATCTGGCAAATCGTTTTGAGAAAACAGATTTTTGAAAGAAGTGCCAAACATGGACTGCTTTGCCATATACAAGGTCGGCACCTAAATGTTTTATTTTGAAAAATTTAGGAAACCCTGACTCGTTGCCTAAGGCCACGTGTCCGTCATCACCAAAGTTGCCTCGGCTCAGCAACTTGGGTACGATTGGGGAAGGTCACTTCGTGAGCACCCCCGCTCGCCCGATCAAAGATCGACCTCTACTAACCATGATATCTAATTTTGAAAACATTGTGTGCTCTTATTCCGGTTATTAGCCTAGATTTACTATGTGATGCACACAGCATACAAGTATAGACTAGGTCGCCTGAATTGGAACAAAACATTTCATGCTTGTTTATTTGAAAAATGGTTTGATGGTGCTACCCGCAAGTAGGCTAAGACGTGAATTTGCCACCCTCAGGTGGGCTTAGAAAAGATGATTTTGCCACTATCTAGTGGGCTTAAAACAAACAATCAACGCATTGTTCCAATCCAAATAACCCAACCTTCACCCACAGGCATTCAGGCAGTTATATCACATAAGCACATAGCCTCATGGCAAGCATGCTATTCATGGCAGTCACTCACACGCATGCAAGGATGCTAAAGCATAAAACTTACCGAGTACTCCAAGCCAAAGAAAGAAGCTAATTAGAAATCAATGCATGATCCTAACTATACAGAAATGCCTAATGCAACACATGCAAGATGCAACTATAGTAGGCTCGGCTATTCTAAACATGGCATATGAAATGCTACAACTAACAAGTATTCAACTTGGAATTGAAATACAATGCAGTTAGTATGATGCGCCGAGCCCGGTGTATGCAAAACAGATGAATGAATGCAAACATGCTATCATAGTGTATGCTAATTGAAATATGCCCTAATCTAACCATCATAAGCTGATAAATAAAAGGGAGAAAGACGTGAGGTTGGAAGACATACATCACACGCACGCACACTTATTAAAACATTGCCCTCGCGCAGAGGGTCTGAATAAATAATATACAGTCCCGAATAAATAATACAGTCCGAATATATACAAAATCCTAATTAATTAACAAATTAATCTAGGAAAACAATAAACTAGCATGCAAGCTAGGGACTGCCTCGACTCTACTCCGGATAATGAATGATGCATGTTCGGGTTGCCTTGCGCGGAAATCCACTGCGATGCCCCGATGAGCCTCTGTTTGCAATTGTCCTTGGAATGCGTGCCAAGCTCTAGAAGGCTGCTGATTCTTGATTTGCTGTAACAGAGAGCAAGAAAGGGGCATAGCAAGGTATTTTCACATATGTATGCATACCTCGATCCTCATGCCACCAATCACGCATCTCGATGCATGATAACCGAGGAGTCGAATTGCACGACTCAATATGAAATGAATTCACATATAAACATAGCAAGACCAAGACTCCATCATGGATAATCCGGAGTGTCGGCGACCGAGGAATTGAGACACGTTTCGTCACTCGGAGTACGAAACGTACCTCGTTTCCCGTGCTCGGGCTAACTCCTATCCCAAACACAATGCAATATGCATGACATGCATGAATGCAACTAACATACAACCTAGCATGCACAATGCTATGAAATGGCATACACAATGTACGATGTAACATGGCATACACAATGCTCTAACATGCAACCTAGCATACGCAATGCTATGAATCGAAATGGCATACACAATGCGTAATGGACTTACACCAACATGAGTGGACCTCAGCCACACTCACATCAGTAGCCATTAGATGGAAATGAGACAACCGAAATGCGTGCACACATGCACGCAAACCGAGGACCAGACCTAAGGCATTAAATGCCACTCTACCAAAGCATGGCAAGGGATGGAAGATGGCACACAAGCATGCAAATTCTAGCACTGAAATGTGATGCAAAATGATCCCAAAACATGGAAACACGGCACCCGATGCATGGAATGGTCTCGAAACACAAAACTAGGCACATGCATTGACCTATAGCTATACAAAGTATGCATTATTTGATCATGAAGCATGAAGACAGAACCAAGGCAGTCCCAAAACATGAACATTTCTAGTTCAAATCATGGCCAAAAGATGCTAGCAAGATGGACTAAAATGGCATGCAACTTTAACTAGCAAACATGGTTTACATGGCATGTATATGAAGCATGTGAGAACTCATCAAACCAGCAAAAATCAGTGAATAAAACATGCCAAAACATGCCCAAATAACCTCTGAAATGCAGCCAACATGTGCAAAAATAATGAGCTCCTTTAGAGGGCCATGCAAGGAGTTATCAAACACATACAAGATAGACATGAAGCATGACCAAACCAACTCTGGAAATGGGTTATGACAGCCTTAAAACCCACAAAAATGGCCCTGAAATCAGTCCAGGAAACATGCAAAGAAAGGCCTCTTTGAAAGGCCTTGAATGGGATTGGTCTACACATGCATCATAGACATAAAATATGGCAAAATGGGCTTTTGATAAAGCTTAGGCAGACCTTAAAACCCTCAGAATAAAGCCTGAAACATGACCTCAATGCATGCAAAATAGGGTCCCTTTGGTAGGCCAAACATGCTAGTAAAGAGAATGAGGGGTGAGAGGGTCACCCCTTTCTGATTTCAAAGCTCAAAACCTCATCAAAGCCACTGAAAATCCACTGGATTTCAGTGGCTAAGAGGCCAAAACAAGACTTCTGCAAATGCTCAAATGCATGGCTCAAGGCATGTGGAAATGAAGCATGCAAGGAAAGAGATGACTCCAAATAGAAAAGTGACCTCAAACAAACTTATAGAAGAGGTCAAAACAAGACTTTTTCTAGTTTATAGGAAGCCTCGAAAATATCTACAAGTAAGGCCAAAATATGATGCAAAAATAGCCCTAAAAGAGAGATTAAAGACAAGGAACAGCAGATGGCCTCAAACAGCAAAGAGCCCTTCAACAAAGTTGAAGAGAGGCTCAAAATAAGGTACTTTACAGTTTGGGTCGAAGCCCAGAAATGCTCACAAGAAGGGCTAAGATATCATGCAAGATAAAGCTTCAAAAGGGGAGAAGAAGACTTACCCTTGTAGCCCAGCAATGCAGCAGCCTTTGATCCAAGAAAAGGAGCTCCTAACCTCTGAAAATCAGTCTCAAGGTGTTGGAATGGAGTGTGGAGGTGATAGGCTATGAGTTGGTGTGTAAATGGTGCAAGAACAAAAGTGTTTGGAGGCTTGGATGAGATAGATATATGGAGGGTTGTACGTATGCTCCAACTGGTTTTTTTCTAACCCTTGAAAATGGAGATGAGGGTTTGTTTTATAGAAGACAAAGGGCCAAGGCTTCTTGGAGAAGCCTCAAGTAAAAGGTGCAAGCTTCTAAAAGAAGCTAACCAAAGGGGTCAAGCTTCTTGGAGAAGCTAGAGCAAAAGATTCAAGCTTCCTCAAGAAGCTAAAACAAAAGGTTCAAGCTTCCTCAAGAAGCTAAAACAAAGGGTTCAAGCTTCTTGGAGAAGCTTCAGCCGAAAAAAAAAAAAAACAAATTTGATGGCCGACCGACCGTGCCGACCGACCACCAAGGCCGACCACTAAAGGTGCCGACCGACCACCAAGGCCGACCACCAAAGGTGCCGACCGACCACCAAGACCGACCACCAAAGGTGCCGACCGACCACCAAGGCCGACCACCAAAGGTGCCGACCGACCATCAAGACCGACCACCAAAGGTGCCGACCAACCATCAAGGCCGACCACCAAAGGTGCTGACCGACCATCAAGGCCGACCACCAAAGGCCGGTGGTAAGAAAAAAAAATCTACTCTGAAGGTCCAAATTCAAACGGACATAACTCCTTCATGTGAACTCCTTTTCAGGTCATTCTTGTGTCCAAATTGAAGCCCCGGAAGTTAGCTTTCCAATGGTGCAAAAAGTGCATTAAAATTCCAAATTTAAAAAAAGTTATGCTTGTTTTGGTGAAGACTGCTCAGTTTCGGTCCAACCGGGATGATGCCCAACTTCAACCAGTCATATCTCCACCATCCGGACTCGGATTTAAGCGATTCTTGAATGAACAATAAAGCCCCGGAAGTCTTCTTTCCAACGGTGGTGGCCTCATAGCTTAACTCCAAGTTCATAGACAGATGATCCTGATTTAGTGAGGACTGCTTGTCCCTCTCTTAGCGGTTCTTGCCTATCTCCTCCTCCAACTTGGTTTCTTCCCTCTTGTCCTCTTTTCTTCAACTTCAAACCCATAAGTAAGGTGTTTTGAAATATTTTCCAAAGATTTTATCTCTCTTTCATTCATCTCCACTTTGTCCTTGCTCGGTCTACCGAAAAGCGCAACATTTGACAAAATGCGAGCCTCGGAATATCGTAAAAACTTTATTTCAAAAATGTTTTGAAAGAGAGGGTTTTAAGACTAAAATCTTTTGATCAAGATTGTTTTGGTCTAGAACAGGGGTATGAAGTTGAGATTTGACTCTCTCCTTGTCGAAGAAATTGAACCTTTGCACTGCACAACTTCCAAAACCATTAGTCGCGTCCAAGTCTTAAAGGTGGTCAAAAATAGGGTGTCTACATACGCCATTGGTGGAGCGGTATCGCTGTCAGGGAGAGAGAGAGAGAGGCCGGCTGGGTAAGGGGTTTGACCTATTTAGGCACTTTTTATATGAATACATTATCAACATGTATTGCAAGTTTGGAAAAAAAAAACCTGCCCAGTACTTGTTTGATAGAATGCCTGAAAGGAATAGAGCTTCTTGGAACACCATGGTGTCCGGGTATGTTCGAGTGGGTTTATACCCAAATGCAGTTAGTTTGTTTCCCCAAATGTGCAGTCGAGGAATTGAGCTAAGTGGGTATTTGTTTGCCGTGATGGCAATGATAGTCTATATAGAAAACCTTTTATATGTAAAAGTTTTTATTTTATTTTTTAATTTAGTATATTTATTAGAGAGTTGGTTTTTTGGTTAAATGAGAACAATCTATAAACAGTTTTCTGTTTATCCAAAAACTATTTTGTTTATATAAACTATGTTGAAACAGTTTATTTAAAACTGGTTTTTTAAAAACGATGCTGGAAAGAGTTGTTTTTCCAGCTTTTTTTTATTTATTTGTGTCCATGCCTACAGATGTTATAGAGTTGATAATTAATGTTTACATTTCTTTGTGATATGATGTCATTAATTGATATATTTAATAGATCGATTTGGCATGTGGTGTATTATAAATGGATGTCAATTATTTATCAAAGTGTTGATAAAAATGTGAACTTATGTGTTTTGACATAAAAAGAATTCTAACTATTTTTTGGAATAATTGGTGTGGTGACCAATAACTCCGTAATGAAATATTATATGAATTAAAATATTTCATGGGTGAAAGACGCTTTGCTAATTGCTGACGTCGTCACCAATACTGGACAAGACAAGTAAGATGTAAATGTAATTATACAGTGATATTTATATTCCATGTTGAGATTGGAATTAAGGACTGCAGTAAACAACAAGAAATAATGCATGGCTGAAGAAATGTTATTTGACAAAGTGTTGTGGCCACAATCAGTATTAGCCATGTTTTCTTTGTACTGCAAAAGAAAGTTATGAAGTGTAATTGTATTTTAGACAAATTAGTATTGTGATTGTATTCACAAAGCAATTTACATCTTGTTCAAAGCACGCCAATTAATGATATATTCTAATTTACCTCAGAATTGTGGAGGTGTATTAATATTTTTGTGTAATTATACATCAGCAAGAGAAATTAAGTTTCCTTAGAATGCTTGAAATGTGGGGGGTGCTTGGAGGATTTTACCAAAGTAATAGGTCCACAAAGAATCTCAATTCTTTCTATAGGAAAAAATTGGAGTAGAAGCAAAAATGGTTTCATTAACTCCTAAGGAACAACTCTATTATCATGTTTGATTCACAAGATTAATAGTGAAGTATTAATAATCCTATTAAATTAGTGTGGTATTCACTATCCAATTGGATTAATATCCATTGGATTAATAATCCCACTCCTACCCCCATTACTAATAATCCTACAAATTTGTTGGATTAATTATCCATTGGATTAATAATTCTAAACCAAAATGTTAAAACAAACATAGAATAATTAAGCTCACGGATTAATAATTCCAATCCCATACTCTAATCCACTCAATCAAACATGCCCTATGTTTATTGTTTAAATTTGAAAATGAGAGTGACATAGAGTAATGGTAAGTCTCGATGTAATCAAAGACTTAATACCGTAGGACATTTGCTTTCAGTTGCGAATATTGTCTAAGGATAATATAATGGATCCACTAACTACTCAATGATATATAATTGAGAAGGTCAAACGAAAAATAGTGGCCGCTAAACAAAAAGTTTGACCAGAGAGCAAATGAGGAAAAGTTCATCAAGGGGAATGTGATTAAAGCCTATTACATCAGAGTCATCATAATGGTAACCCTACTTATTAGATGACTCGAGATTCTAAGAACTAAGTTCAAATGGACAACTAAGTTATGTGTGGCTCGCCAAAAATCACTAAAGGAGTCTAACTCCTATCCATTCCTATGATGAGAGTGATATCTGCAACATGTGTTATATGTAGGGAACTTAGGGTAAGTTATGCTTTTAATGATCACTTATATCTTGAAAACCCTAGACAGATATCTTTCAAGAAGAGTATTTAAGAGACTCGAAATAAGGATCACCTATATGAGTGTGAAAGGCCCGCTTCTATGAGAATTGATAAGGCAAAATTCTCTAAAGCACTCATGAAATACCAGGAGATGCCTAAGGCCAAAACAGGCACAACCGTGAGAACCAAACTGTGTCTAGAGATATTCTGCATGAATTCTATTGTCTTGGCTTACACAAATGGCTGAACAGTTCAAGGCATCACATCCACTGATTAGCTAGTAAGTCCAATAGGCTTTCACTAGAGAAGGTTCAAAGCCAAAAACTACCTATCCCGATGCAGGGTATTTCCTTAATATACTCTCTCTTTGTCTGCATGTTGTTGGATGTCCTTTTTCGTAAATTTTATTCATGTGGGGGATTATTGGAAATTGTGAATTAAAATTTACTCCAATGGTTGTGTCTCTTGAGATAGAAGGGTGTGTCCTTTTGAAGGGTCACAACCTTTCTGAAGAGTCATGGAGGAATCTATAAATTTCATCTCCCTCACTTCAATTTGGATATAGAATTACCATTTTTTCTTCACTTTGCATTTATTTTTCATATTTCCTAAGTCTAATTTTCCTATAAAGAGAATACATGCACAACGAAATTCACTAGGCTTGCAATAGTAGTGCTGCTAGTGCAAGATATTGATCGTTGTATTTTGAAAGATAGACGTCCATTGAATCCTAAGCACCAGTGAGAAGACGAATCTGTCTTAAGGAAAGAGTGTCACACACTCAACTAGATCAGGGTTTATCTATTTATGTGTTATAAGTTTTGTTACTTTATTTTGTCAATTTATTTCAATTTTGGTTTTGCCCAAAAAATCGTTTACATATTTTTAAATTATATTTTCTGTATAATTTGGTACTATTTTTCCAACACTTAAAACCAGAGACTCCAAGAATTATATTGTTGGTGCAGCCACAGCAGGTTCTCTCTCTCTCACATCTTGAAACAGTTCCGAAACGAATGAGAAAATACAAAATAGGAAAAAATCAACTTAGATTTTAAAAAATTTATTAATATGGCTACTAAAAAATATTATCCATTCAGGTACGTTTTTGTTTAATTTTACGATTAATTTATGTATTCTTAGCTTTATTCAACTTGAAAATATATAAAAGTTAAGCTCATCATCAATTATTTCATGAGATATATAGTAGTAATTGAGAATGTTAGTAATACTACAAATTTAGAAATTTTATTCAAAAAGTTATTTATTGATATTTTTGAATAATTGATATTAATATTGATATTGATATTTTCCAATAATTTTCTAATAAAATTTCTAAATTTATAATATTTTCATTTATGAGGCACAACTTAATTATTACGTGTCATGCCTCCTCTGCCTTGCAGGTTGGCTTGGCAGATGATTGGCGAATTTTATGAGCCAACCTAACTGAGTTATGTCGTTCGCAGTGATGTTGTTTGCCTGAATTCTTTTATTGATGTATCTCACTGTAATTTCTCAATATTTCTCATCAAAATTTTTTTTTTGTTGATATAAAAAAACTTAATTGCTACGTGCAGTCATTGTTTGGTAGATTCACAAAGGATTAGGGATACGTCGGCCATAAGTTAGGAGACGTTTTGGAAGAAGTCTTTCTTTTTCTTTTTTTTTTCTTTTTTATAATAAGTTTCAGTTATGTTTTTGTCCTATCCAAAATTAACAATTGTTCCTTGTAGTTTAACCTTATCAGGTTGTCATCAACAAAACTTAAATATATATATTTCATTTTCCACTCTATGAAATCTTAGGATAAATTATTAATAGACCCAAATAGTTAAACTTAATTTTCATTAAATTTTATTAAAAATAAGTCTTAATAAAATCGTCATTAAAAATAATTTTTCATGATAATTTGTTTGCATGTAGCTAAAAATTGATAATTAGTGACTTTTTTTATCACAGTTTTTATAAATTGTTGCTAAAACTTACAATTAGTGACGTTTTTCTGTGACGAATTTTTCAAACTCTCACTGAAAGTTTAAAATTAGTGACGTTTTTGTGATAATTTTTTTAAACTGTCACTAAAATTTATAATTAATGATATTTTTTATGATAAAATTTTCAAATTGTCGAAAAAAATTAACAATTAGTGACTTTTAATATAATATTGTTTAATAAAAAATGCTATTAATTCTCATAGGACCTATTAGATAATAAGTCCACTTATTAGGACCTACGTATAAGTCTCTTGAAATTTTAAGTATCAAGTCTTTTAATATTCAAAAGTAAAAATTTTATTGCAAAAAATATCAAGAGATTAATTCCAACTATCATGAAAGTCACCGCGAAAAGGGTGTCTTGAAAAGTCAAAAAATGAACTTTTTAGCAACAAAATTTTAAAAATGTTACTGATAAATACACTTTAAGAGAATAATTTTGTGCCAAAAGTTTTACTTTTTTAGCAGTATTATATGCACCAACTCTTACTAAGCCTTCGTTTGAGATGTGGGTTGACTTTTTAGTTATTTTATCCTGGGACTAAAAAACCTCGTTTGGGATAGGCTTTTTGGTTTTTTTGACTTTTGTGAGAAAAAAAAATGAAATAATTATGATTTAAATGTGACATTTTATCCTATTTAGTTAAAATAGCATATTTTGTCCTATATGACTATTTTAGCCCAAATGAGCATGCCAAAGTATATGTGTTCAAACATAATTGGATGTCCATGCATTTGTGTGTTTATTTATTTATTTATTTATTTATTATACTTAATCATATTTGACCTCTAATACTTTTTGTAAAATTTTTAATTGGAGTGTTTGAGTCCATAGAATTCTAACTCCACCAAATAAGTGTACTTTTTGACTTTTTATGAAATATAGGTTGGATTTGGGTTGGGTTTGAAGTGATGTGTTAGAGAGGTGATGTGACTTAAATAAGATGATGTGACTTAAATAGGATAGTGACTTTTTGACTTTTTGGATTTTTTTGAGGATGCCAAACTTGACCTTACTTTTTTAGACAAAAATTTAGTCTTAAAAAAAAAATTATCATTAAATGTTTAATTTTATCACTAAAAATAGAATGATAATTATATTGCTCTTAATTTTTTATTTTTAAATTCTTAATTTGTTGTAGTGGGTGTATGTTGTTCTGATAGACAAAGCTTAATGTACAATTAATTAATAAAAAATCGAAAAATAGTACTTTAGTGGAAATGGTTTAAGATAACAATTGAAATAGTGGAGAAGAAGACAAAAGATCAATTGATAATAATGAGTGAATAATTTCGTTATTCCATTATTAACAAGGATGGAAATTTTAAAAAAATTGACGATGATATGACTCATAAATCAACGTACCTTAGAGTGTCTCTAATAGTTTGTTATTGAAGTTGTCATTACTATAATATAACAATGGTGGTGTTTTAATAGTGAATATGACAGTTATCAAAAATGGCAATGTTAAAGTTTGTGTCAAATTTGACATAAACTTTCGTAGTTTCCATATTCACCATATAGCGATTCTAATTTAGACCCGACCCATTTATTATTTTTGAATCCGAAAAACCATGTCCATGACGATTGTTCTTTCCTTCTCATATTTGATTTTGGCTTCAGGGATCGACACCATCATTGTTGATGTCGACATTGCCTTTTTTTCTTGGTCTTGTTATGCTCCAAGGGTCAACACCAGCCTTGGAAGGGCCGACACCTTCTTGCTGCTGTGTTCTTAGATAGCTACTAAAATTTAGGGTCAACACCAGCCTTTGGTGATATCGACACTTACCTTTTGTTGTTGGCCTCTAGGGTCGACCCCAATCTGGGAGGCGTGGACCTTTGTCTACCGTTGAAATTGGTTTTAGCTATTGAAATTTGGTGTCGACATCTCTAGTCTGAGGGTCGACACCATGTCTGCTGCCAGCGTTGGCACTTTTGCCATTTCTTCGTAAGGGTCAACACCTCTGGCCCTAGGGTCGACCCCTGTGTTCTTTTTTCTAGATTTCAGTTTGGTTTTGGGCCCTACTTTTTTGGGGTTTTGACTTATTCTTTTGGGTTGACTTTGGACTTTATTTCACTTTAACCTAGTACTATAAATAGGGTCTTCACTTACTCTTTTCTTCACTTTATCTTCTCTCTTCCTCTCTAAAATCGTGAATCTCTCTCTTTCTTTCTTTCTTTCTAAACTCATTTTTTTCACACAAGATTTTCATATCTACTCATTTGAAGCATCTTCTTACTTTGCTTCTTTGAGATTAAGTGTAGAGCTTGTCGAGGGCTTCGTTTTGATGGAGCAAATTGTCATTTTGTCTTCGTCCACTTTTGAGTTTTTCTTCCTTCTTCCTCTTCTAAGCTTGAGGTGGGGATTATCTACACTTTCTTATGGTTTTTAACTCAAATATTTGCTATTTCTAAAACAATATTGAGATTGGGGATTTTTGAACAAATCTAGAGTTTTGGTTTAAAAATCAAAAGAGGAATTCTCAATGGTTTTCTTGAAATTGGTTGTGGAAGTGGAAATGAGGTGGAGATGTGATAAAATGGTTGATTTTGATATTTGAAATTAATTTCAGAATAAAAGAGGGTTTTTACCCCAAGTGTCCCAAATGTTGATTTTGTATAAATAATTAGAATTGGTATTGGAAATGTGAAATTGGGTTAAGATTGATGAGGATGGTGGAGTTAGATATGTATTATTACTCACACCTTGAAATTTGGAAAGTTTATCTTTATAAAAATTATTTATTGTTTAGAGATATCTGTTTTGAGCAATCAGTAGAGGATAGTTATGATTGTTATAGATATTGCATGAGAATTAGGAGAATTGAAACTATTTTCTCATTCATTTTCATTGGGCATTATCTCATATTTGAGTATTGAAAATGTTTATCATTTTGAGAAAAATTGGTGAATTTGAGAAGTGAATGTTATTTCATTTAAATAAGTTAGCCTGAGTGTCCATGGTGAAAGTCCTAAAAATCGCGCGTATACATGAGTGATGATCTCACGGACGAAATTTCCGAAAAATGGCAATAGTAGTGCTTGTACAGCTTACATTTACATGGGTGTAGACACTCCATTTTTGACAGCCCTTATGACTTGGACGTCATCACTTGCACACCCAATGATGAGTGTATATGCTTGTCAAATGCTCGAAGTCCTTAGCAGAATGCCACAACTTTGAGCCTTTCAAACCCTACACCCCTGTTGCCTTGTTTTTGGACCAAAACTAGAGATTTTCAAGCCTGCAACCTCTGGTGGCCTACCGGCCATTGATATGGCCTGCCGGCCACCACTTCTAGTTGCCGACCACCAATGTGTTTTGTAGATATCTTGTGATAGTTGTGCCAGCTGTTTGCATAGATGCTTGCATCTGCTCCCACGTGTATGATTGGATGTTTTAAGCGAGTTGCTTGTTTCTCTATATATAAGAGGCATCCCTTCTTGCCATGGGGTTAGAAAAAATTTTGGAGCAAAATTTTTTCCCCCTTCTCTCTCTCTCTCTCTCTATAATTCTCTCTCTTGCAAATTTCTTATCCTTTCCCTATACACACTTAACCAAACCTCTCCAACTTTGAGTTGAGGTATCCTTGAGCCTTGTTTGAGCTCTTGAAGGTGTGTTTGCCTTGTTTTATTACTTGAAAGTGATCTCATCTTCAAGAGGTATAAAGCTTTGCCTCTTTACTTGCTTTAATTACTCTTTTTCTTCCTATTTTCCAACTCTTTTTGGGCTGTAAAAACTCTGTATTTTTGGGCTGAAACTTGGGTTTTAAGGTCAATAAAGGTTGAGGGGTGGTTCACCTTTCTTAACACCTTGCTCTCAAGGCTTTTACCCTTATGTTTCCCACCTTTGCACTATCTTTTTCGAGCTTTTAAACACTGATTTTCAGAGTTATTTCAGCGGCTAAAATCATGTTTTGAAGTCCAAAATTGGAGGGGTTAGCCTCCTCTCCTTGTGTCTTTGCTTACTAGCCTAGCATGATCCATGTTTTAGCTTATCATTCTAGCTATTTTTTGTCTTAATTCCAGCATATTTTAGGACTGATTTAGGACTGTTTTTAAGTGTTTGTTACATTTGAACTTTGTTTTACATGCTTATAGTGTAATTGTCCTCGTGAGTTTGGTATTATAGGCATTAGACACCACCTTATTTAAGTTGATTACATTTATTTATGGCTTTCCATACTTGTGATCACTCTTAATCACCTTTGCAACCTCTCTCCTTTCTTGGCTTTTGTTTTGCTTTGAAAGTGGTTTCAAACTACTTGTTTGTTTAAGCATCAGATGGAGATGTCATGCTTAATGGTTTAATCCCTTTGGGGGTTCATTACTAACGGTATGATGTCTCTTTCATGCCTAAAGCAACACTTGGTTTGAGCCCTCTTTCCATTAGAGGACTTAAATTCACTTTTGGACTGAATTGATTAAATAATGGATGGTAATCTAAAATGAAGTAATAAAATTGAGGCTAAAAAAGGTGCAAGATAATAACTTGTTTGGGTTCAATTGGACATTAATCGAACCCTTGAGTCTTGAGTCGTTTCATACTCATTAGTGATGAAAATGGTTCAAGATTCATTGTCAACTACTTCCCTTGATCTTTCATGATAAGGGAGGTGGTTTTGAGAGTATTGTTTTGTTACATTCAATGAACTTGCACACTTTGGTTCATAGGCCATCATGCAATGAAATTGCATAGATTGATGGTTTGTGAATCAAGTTTTACTACTCCTTTGATCTGTTCAAATGATAAGGAGGGGTAAATTGTGCAAGCAAACCCTTGAGAATACACTGTCTCTGCTCTATTTGCTCTCCATTGTAGCAAAATAACCCAGTCAGCAGTGGCCGGCAGGCCATCATCAGTGGACTGCAGGCCCTCTGCTAGCCACCAGTGCAAAATCAAGTAGGGTTCTTCTAAAGCAAAATAGAGTTGGTCTAGAGATGGAAATCAATGCAAGTGATCTACTGTGCAACAAAGGCATTCAGCAGCAGAAACAGTAGCCTTTTTGGGGTAGAAATTGCATTCATGCATGAGCCCTCCATCGATCCTCGAGATCCGTGTTGTAAATATTTTAGTGTTGTGATTAAAATAGTGGCTTTGTAATTCATTAGTTAGAATAGCTAATTCGTCTCATGTTGTAATTATTTTAATTAGCTAGAATAGTTAATTAATTAGTTCATTCAATTTGTAATAATTAGTTAAGTAGTTTAGCTAATTTAATTTGTTTTGTAATAATTAGCTTAGCTTTAATTAGTTAGCTAGTTAGCTAGTTTATTCATTCAAACCCTCATGTGTGAAGACGTAATGTTGTAATAACGTATATGTCTTCCAAGCCCATGTCTGTCTCCCTTTTATTTACTAGCTTATGATGGTTAGTTTAGGGCATCATATTTTGTTAAGCATACTTCATATTTGCATCCACTTGTCTTGTATGCACCGAGGCTCAGTTCATCATTCTAACTACATTGTTAGTTTAATACTTCTTTGAATATGTGCTTAGATTGCATGCTATTGAATTGATTCACATGCCATGATTAAGTAGCCAAGCCGTAGACCCGACTTTCTCCGCGCGCCACCCCCTTTCGGAGAGGGCGCGAATTGGCCTTACTATAGTTCGGACTCCTGTCACGGTTCTGAATCTAATCTCACAAAGTGCAATGTGAGACTGATAAACACCAAAGAGTCCAATCCGGCAAATCATTTTGAAAAATCGATTTGAATCAAATAATGCCAAAACTGGACTGCTTTGCCAGATTACAAAGTCGCCACCTAAATATTTTATTTTGGAAAAATTTAGGAAACCCTGACTCATGCTAAAGACCACGTGTCCGTCATCACCAAAGTTGCCTAGGCTCGAGAACTTGGGTACGAGAGGGAAAGGTCTTGAAATGAGCACCCCCGCTCGCCCGATCAAAGATCGGCCTCTACTAACATGATATGTTGTTTTAAAAACACATGTGTTCTTATCTGGTTATTAGCTAACTTTACTATGTGATGCGCACAGCATACAAATATAGACTAAAATCACAAGAATTGGAACAAAACAACTCATGTTTGTTTTGGAAAATGGTTTGAAAATGCCACTCGCAAGTGGCCTAAAGCGCGGATTTGCCACCCTCAAGTGGGCTTAAAACACGATTTTGCCACTTCGCAAAGTGGGCTTAAAACATACATTTGATGAATTGTTCTAATTCAGGCAACAAAGCCTCCATCCACAGGCATTCATGCAATTTAGCAAGTAAACAGATAGCCTCATGGCAAGCATGCTAAACATGGCAACACTCACACTCATACAAGGATGCTAAAGCATAAAGACTTACAGTGTACTCCGAGCTAAAACAAAAGTTAGTTCGAAATCATGCATGATCCTAATTATACAAAGTGCCTAATGTAACACATGCAAAATACAATTAAATAGGCTCAGCTATCTAAGATGGCATATGAATGCAACACTTGATAACATGCTTTGAAACACGTATTCAAATAAGTATTGAAATACAATGCAGTTTGAATGATGCGCCAAGCCTCGGTGCATGCAAGACAAATGAATGATGCAAGTATGCAAGCATAAGGCATGCTAATCAAAACATGTCCTAATCTAACCATGGAAAGCGGTTAAATAAAAATGAGAAAGACGTGGGGTTAGAAGACATGCACACACATGCACCCTTATTACAACATTGCACCCTCTCGAAGGAGGGTTCGAATAAATAAGCTAAGCTAACTATTACAAACCAACTAATTAACTATTCTAGATAATTAATTATTACAAGCCAAATTGAATAACGAGCCCATCTAAGCTAATTAGAATATTACAACAAATGAATTAATTAGCTACTCTAACTATTTAAAGGAATTAAATGGCCTCACGGGCGAGGGAGACATGCATGCTCGATTGGCGTCATCCCGGAAATCTATTGCCTTGCTGTCAATTGCCTCTGTTTGCACGTGCCTTGGTTTCTGAACATTGAACCAACCTCCACGCTGTTTCTGCTCCAAAACAAGATCATTTCTGCACAAAATTGGACTGGTTGCCTGTCGGCCAGAAAAAGTGGCTGCCGGCCACCTTAACTGGCCGGTCGACTAGTGAAAGTGGCCGATCGGCTACTTGAACTGGCCGGTCGGCCACCTGCTTTTCCAGGCTTCTGGTTTTGCTACAACAGAGAACAACAGAGGCAAGACAATGTATTTGCAAGGAAATGTGTGTACTACCACACTCTTCATCATTTCTCAAGCTTAAAGGAGTGTAGTGCTCGGCTTCCAAGCCACCAACCAAGCATCTCAATGCATGATGGCCCAAAAGCCAAGCTTGCATAAGCTTAGTGAATGCACAAACAACATACAAAGTGCCTTCACCCTATCATTCACGGTCAAAGGTGTTGGCGACCAAGAAACGGGACACGTTTCATCACTATGAGTATGAAACGTCCCACATTTCTTATGTTTGGATTAACATCCGATCCAAACATATGTGTGGACGCGCCCGTGGGCCTCACGCTACAATTCGGACTTGAATGGTCACGGTTCTTAATCTGATCTCGTAAAGTGCAATGCGAGATTGATAAATCACCAAAGAATCCAAATCTGGCAAATCGTTTTTGAAAACAGATTTTTTTGGAAAAGAAATGACAAACATGGACTGCTTTGCCAGATACAGAGTCGCCACCTAAATATTTTTTATGGGGGAATTTAGGAAACCCTGACTCGTTGCCTAAGGCCACGTGTCCGTCATCACCAAAGTTGCCTCGGCTCGGGAACTTGGGTACGATTAGGGAAGGTCAGCTATGAGCACCCCCGCTCGCCCGATCCGAAGATCGGCCTCTACTAACCATGATATCTAGTTTTGAAAACGTTATGTGTTCTTATTTCGGTTAATTAGCTAATCTTACTATGTGATGCGCACAACACAAAAGTATAGACTAGATCGCCTAATTTGGAACAAAGCATTGCATATCCGCTCATTTGGAAGACAGTTTGAAATTTGCTACTCGCAAGTAGGCTAAAACGCGGATTTCAACGAGTTATTCCAACTCAAACAATCCAACCTTCACCCACAGGCATTCAGGCAATTTACATCACATAAGCATATAGCCACATGGTAAGCATGCTGTCATGTTAACATTCGCACTAATGCAAGATGCTAAAGCATAAAAAGCTTACCGAGTACTCCGAGCCAAAACAAAGAACTTGTTAGCAATCAATGTATGATCCAAGTCCATGTTAAGTGGCTAATGCATCGCATACAAAATGCAACTAGAATAGGCTCGGCTAATCCTAGGATGGCATATGAAATGCAACAGATAACATGTATTCAAGTTAGATTTGAAATACTATGCAATTAGCATGATGCGCTGAGCCCGGTGCATGCAATACAAATGAATGGATGCACGCATGCATAGCATAAGGATGCTAAATTGAATATGCCCTAATACTAACCATCAAAAGCAGGTAAGTAAAAGGGAGAAAGAAGTGGGGGTTGGAGGACATGCACACATGCACCCACACTTATTACAAATTCGCCCTTGCTCAGAGGGACCAAAAGAATAATACAATTTAATTAACTAACAAGCTAATTAAATATTTACAAACCAATTAACTAGTTAAGCAAATTAACTAAGCTAATAAAGTGATAAAACAGCCTTGGGAAGAGGGCCCAATGCACGCATGCTCGGCTCCACTCAGAAATCTAACGCCATGCACAAGCTGCCTCTGTTCTCACTGTTTTCCTCCTCTGAAAATTTCACAAGTCCCAAGAAGCACTCTCTGGACACTGTGGGGTGCCACCGGCCATGAGGAATGGTCGCCGGCCATGGGAAAGTGGTCATCGACCATCTATTGAGCTCTCGGCCACCAATTCATAGCCCGCCAGCACTGAGTGTAGTTGGTCGGCCATCTATGCTTGCAGAATCCTGTTTTGACAGCAGCAGAGGGCAAACATGGCATGGCAATGCATTTCAAGCAAATGTGTGCACCAACACCCTCATTATCATGTTCATGACTCAAAGGAGGATGGCCCTTGATTCTCGGACCACCAATCGCGCATTTCAATGCGTGATGGCCCAAGAAACCAAGTGCGCCATTTGGATTTCAAATGTAATGCAAAACCAACAAATAAGAGGCCCAACCTCTATCATGGTGATTCAAGAGGCAAGGCATGCATGCAAAATGCAACCTAAGCATGTAAGCTAAGTATGCAATATGAGCATGCAAGCAAATAATGTGCACTAGGCACACAACCTAAGTAAACAAGCATGCTAGACATGTAATAATAATGCTAATGACCAACATGCAACAACATGTGAAGGGGATTTAGCATAGGAACATGTAAAACAACTTAACACAAGATGCATGCCAAATGCAACACCACTTGAACATGCAACAATATGCCAATAAACCAAGTATGCAACAACATGCAAGGCTAGCATGCAACAACATGCGAATGAGGGTCTTAGACTAGCTTGGGCAGCTCTCAAATAAGCCCAAAACAATGGCCGAATCCTAAGGAAATGAAGGCCAAAATACACACAAACATGCATGCACACATGGTTCAAAACTTAAGCATCAAAGAGCAACTTTTAAGCACATTTAAAAAGGACAAACATGGACATATGGCATGCATACTAAGCTCTGAAAATCATGTCATAAAGGTGCCAAACCAAGTAAACAAGACAAGCCAAGCATGCAACAATGTCCAAGGCTCAGGAGGGGGCTTAAACCAAAGCTATATGAAGCAAGCCCCAAAGGGTCATGAGGACCTAAAACAGGTCCAATGCAGGTCTAAACAAGACCAAAGACATACCTAGATGGCATCTAAATGGTCTAAACATGGAAGCATACATAAAGGTCCAAATATGGAGCATAAGACACAAGCCTTTTAAAGCATTAAAGGGGCATCAGATGAAAGCATACAAGCATACCACAAGGACTGAAATGATGCTATAAGTGGTGCCAAACCACTGAAACAAGCCAATTAATGCATGCTCAACATTCACACACCCAAGGCTAACAAGCCAAAATGCAAGGTGGCTATACGAAGCATTTCATGGGTGGCCAAAACAACTACAAACAGAACTTAGGAATATTAAAACATGCATAAAAGCTTCATAAAGCTCGGCCAAAACAAGTGAGCATGGTAGTCTAAATGCTAGACACATGTTGAGGCAATTCATGACATTACAAGACAAGTATGCAAAGAAAGCATGGTGTGTCTAAACCAATTAAAAATAGTGCTATATCATGGAAAAATAAGCACAAATGCTACCTAAGACATGGCCAACATGAACTTAAGAGAGGTGCTCACAAATGAGGCTAAAATGACAAATTTTGAAGGCAACAAGGAGAGGGGATGGCCCTCTCGTTCTTAGGACCTTAAAGCACCATCCTCACCACTGAAATCCCTCTGGATTTTAGTGGTGAGGAGGCCAACACAAGGTGGTCCCGGAGCTCACCAAAAATGCACAAAATGGGGACCAAACAAGGCCTAAGATGGGTCAAACGACCCCAAACAACAAAGTGACCTTAAACAACTATTTAGAGCACTCAAAAACAAGACTTTTATTAGTTATACACAAAGTCTAAAAACAGATGCAAGGTAGGTTAAAAGACTATGCAAAAATGGAGAATAAAGAGCAAGAATCTCACCCTTGTAGACCCCTTCAAGAATGGAGCTCCAGCAGCCTTTCCTAGCTCAAAACCAGCTCAAAACTTTGAAAATCAAACCTTTGGCACCTCAAAAACCAAGGTAAGGTGTAGCAGTAGGTGTTTATGCACAAAAGTAAGACACAAACACACTTATACACACACAAAGGCAAAAAGAGAGAGAGATATAGAGATAGGTGATACACAAACCCTAACCCTAATCCAGACCTATGGAACTCAACCTTCTAACCCTTGAGAAGGGAGGAGAAGGCCTCCCTTTATAGAGGATCACTCTTGCAAAGCTTACAAAACAAGCTAAGCAAGAGTGAAATCCCTCCATACACGTGTATGGAGGGGGGGAAAGTAAATATCTGCAAAAAGCAGATGCACAGTGGTCGGCCAGCCAAAAATGACAAATTGGCCAAAACAATGGTCGGCCGACCACAAAGAGTGTCGGCCGGCCAAACATTTGGCCGATGGCAACAAAACAATGGCCGGGGGCCTCAAGCCATGGCCGGTGAGGTGTGGGGATGGCCAACAAGCCATTCCCTGCCCCTCAAAAGCAAAACACAAGTGTTTGGTGCAAAACCAAACACAAAACAGTCGAGTCGAGAGGTCTTGAGGCAAGGCGTGTGGCCGAGACCTCCGAGAACTCAAGACAAACACGAACATGGATGATCACCGAGTGTTCAAACGGTGACGTCCAAGTCTCAAGGACGGTCAAAAATGGTGTGTCTACAATATGCAATGCAACACAAATGCTTATCTTGCACATGTTTTACTTGGTTCTATTCTTGTTTACACATTTTAGCTTACCAATTAATCCTTTAACCGGTTAAGTCCATTGTGAAAGTCCTCTAATGGGAAAGATGGCCTCAGCCACAAACACCTTGAGCATGAAAGAAGCCTTATGCTTTTAGTTAGTAGAAACCCTCAAGAGAAGGTTAAAACCATTAGGCATTAGAGCCTCAATTCCATGCTCAAGCCAACAAGGGGCTTAAGACCACTTTCAAAGCAAATGAAAGAGTGAAGCATGGAGGAAGATTGCAAAAATTTAATGCTAATACGGCATGCTAATGACACTAAATCATGCAAGTAATGCATGCAAGGCATGTTGAAAGGCCAAAAGCACCAAAGCTAGTGAAATGCATTACACTGGGAGCATGCAATATCAAGCTTAAACAACCAAACCAGCTATCGATAGACCAAAAACATGCCAAAACAGAGGCTAAAATGTGCTGAGATGATAGCATGAAAAGCAAGAAAATGATGTTCATGTATTGGCTCACAAACAAGACATAAAGCTCAACTTTCAAAAGCACTTAAAGAGTGAAATATGTGGAAGTGTGACAGAGTTATAAGCACTGAAATCACATGCCAAATGGTGCCAAAACATGCAAACAATACATGCACAACATGTTAGAGGCTTTAAAACTCAAAGCTAATAAGGGCCTTTGCACTACAATCATGCATAACAAGTCCCATATGACCCAAATCACTCAAAACAGAGTTAAAGCATACTAAAACATGAGCAAAAACATGCTGGAGTGTAGCCAAATTAAGCTAGAATAACAGGCTACAACATCAAGTAAGCTAGGCTAGCAAGCATGATTACACTACAAGTGTAAGAGGCAAACAAGAGGTGCTCTAACCAGCCAAAAACAGAGTTATAACATGTTAAAATAATGCCAAAAACATGCTGAGAATAAGCCAAGAGATGGTAGAAAAGCATGCTCAACTACTAGGACATTAACACATGCAAACAAGATGTGAAGAGGGGGGACCACCCCCCCTATTTTGGTCCTCAAAACTAACTTTCTACCACTAAAAAACTCTGAGTTTCAGTGGTAGAAAGTCCAAACAAAGAGTGCCTTAAAAGCTTTGAAGGATGGCACCAAGCTTAGCAAATAAAGCTACAAATGAGGGTGGACCACCCTAACTCCAAAAGGGCCTCAAACAACCATTTTTAGCACTTAAAAATAGAGGTTTTTGTAGTTGACAACTAGGCCAAAACAGCATGCAAAGGTGGCCTAAACTAGTGTACAAAAACAAGCTTAAAATTGGCAAACGCTTACCCTTGAAGCACAGTAGCTAAACAACTACAACTCTGAGCTAAAACTAGCTTTTTGAGCCCAAACAAAGCCTTCAAGAACCTCAGCAACAAGGTAGTGGTGTTTGGCTAAGAGGTTGTGTTCAAAAATGCAAAGAAAACTCACTTTCAAGCAATATAGAGAGAGAAAGAGAGTGAGAGAGAGAGAGAGAGAGTGAAATTTTGTCTCTAAAATTTCAGAACCCTCAAATAGGGGGAGGGACCTCCCTTTTTATAAAACAAGCAAGCAAAAAGCTTGCTTCATCCCTCCATACACGTGTCTAGAGGATGAGCTTCAGTGTTCAACAGCTGGCTCAAAAGATCTGAAAATATCTAAAAAAATGAGAAAATTGGCCGTCGGCCACTTCAGGTGACCAACCGGCCACCTCCCCTAGCCGACTGACCACTTCAAGTGGCTGGCAAGAAGGAAAAGTGGCCGACAATAGCCAAAAGTGGCGGGCAAGGCCCTTCTTCCCTCCAGGCAAGAGGCACCAAAGTTTGGCCCAAAAACAAAGCCAAAACGCAGAGTGTTAAGAGGCTCAAAGACAAGGCACTCAGCCGAGAACTTCGGGTGTTTAAAACAAGCACAAACATACGCAATCATCGAGTGCACAAACGATGACGTCTGAGTCTTAAGGTCGGTCAAAATGGGGTGTCTACACAAGCCTATTTAGATTGCATATCGATGCGTTGCATTAGTCATGTTGCATAGTTAGGATCATGTATCCTTCTAACTTTATCATTTTTTTGGCTTGAAGTACTAGATGAGCCTTTTACTCGCTTTACCATATCGCATGCGTGTGATTGTTGCAATGTCTAGCATGTTTACCATGAGGCTAAATGCTTATCTGATAAATTGTTTGAATACCTGTGGATGAAGGCTAATTGATTGAATTGGGATAGTTTGAGTAAATGTTCATATGCGATCACTTTTTTAAGTGTTGTAATTCTCGCAAGTTAGTCTATACTTGTGTGTGTGCGCATCACATAGAAATGCTAGCCTAATAAACTTGAACAAGAGCATATAATGTACATAAGATTCATGTCATGATTAGTAGAGCCGATCTTTAATTGGGCGAGCGGGGGTGCTCAATCCATGACCTTCCCCTCTCGTACCTAAGTTCTCGACCCAAGACAATCTTGGTGATGACGAACATGTGGCATTCGGCACGAGTCATGGGTTTCCTAGATTTTCCAAAAATATTTAGGTAGCGACTCTGTATCTGCCAAAAAAGTCTATTTTTGGTAATTTGATTCAAAATCGATTTTCCCAAAGATTTACCGGATTGAGACTCTTTAGTGTTTATCTATTTCACATTGCACTTGTGAGATTAGATACAGAACCGCGGGAGTCCGATACTGTACGGCTTATTGGTTTTCCGAGAGGGGGGCATAAAAAAGTCGAGCTACAATGGGTCCCGGTTTATGGTTTCCTCCAAACAAAATTTCTAGGAAAGGTTTTATTGTTTTGAAATTCCCAGAGTGTGATTCACTGTCCTATTTTCGAATGTAATAGAAATGGTTACAAATTTGGATATAGACCTGGCATTGCATGATTTGAAAAGAGATATAAAATATTTTTTACTAGCATTGCATATGCATATCACCTTTTATCTCTATTAAACTTCATAAACTATGTTGGATTATTTCTCCTAGGCTTTGGTTCACCTTATGTGGGAAAACCATTTCAGGTGCTGATGATATGCCTCTACCAAGGCAATAGCTAGGGAGGACTTGGAGTAAGAGCTTCATTTTGTTTAATTGTGTATTTGTTTTGTGCAAGCCAAGGGCTTTTATATGTATTGGGATCAAAAATCCATTTTACTGTAACCAAGTACTAACTTTGAAAGTTGTAAGCCTTTAGGGAATTCTCTTAAATGTTTATCTTTCATTTTACTTCCTTACCATGTACCACATGCTATAAATTCAGTGTTAGGCTTATGAATATATACCTGCATGTGTTACTCTTTTGTACAAGAAATTAGAATTAATGGAAGTTAATTATTTCATCTTGTGCCATTATTTAATTAATATTGTAGATGGGTTATTATATTTATTTCGGGCCGTGACAACTTGGTATCAAAGCGTACCGGATTTGAATACTTTCTGTACGTGGGAAGTGGTCTTTACCACAATGAGTTTATCTCGCTTAATAGAGATGCTTACGTGTTTGGCGTGCTATGTGATAACATGCTTATGTGGCTATATAGGTATGGAATTTAGTTTCTAAGATATTGATTGGGTTTATGGGTTTCTAGAAGTCTTGTCAAAAGAGCACTTGATCATTGTTGTTTCTAACTAGAACTCTGGTAATGCCGTAGGACGATCCTTATCTAGAAAAGAAGTTCGTTGGTGTTTATGTGATAATATGCTTATGTGGAGTGGATTATCTGTTATCCATTGCTTTAGGACGCGATTGGGTTAGCTTTAGCACATTTGTAAACATGCTAATCTCTTGCGTTACCTTCATTAGGATATTAGGACGTAGACGTGGTGGCAGGTGTGGCAGGCCTAGACGGCATGAAGTGTCGTTATCGGATGATATTCTGATGCAAGAGAAGGGAGTTGGTCAGGCCAATATGACCGAGCTAGCAGGTTAGCAAGCCATGGGCACTTTGGCCCTAGAAATGGCTAGAGCTTTGCGGGAATTTATGGACATTCTCAGGGCTTAGAATCAAGTCCAGACCCATATTGTCGAGACAGGGCCATCTTTTCTGAAGAGGGAGTTCTTCCAGTCAAATTCAGACGAGTTTTTGGATTTGAAAAAGAATGAATGGCTCAAGCAGATAGTGAAGATGTTCAAGATGCTTGGCATTGAGGACGATGGGTTGAGAGTGACCTTGTCATCCTTCTAGCTAAAGGGAGATGCGGGTCAGTGGTGGAAGTATGCGTGTGGGCGCATTGGGGTGACTTGGGAGGCCTTTGTCAATGCCTTCTAGGACAAGTTCTTACCTCCCACAGTTAAGGAGAAGTTGAGAGAGCAATTCTTAAAGCTCAAGCTGCTTAGTTTGCTAGTAACCGAGTTTGAGGTAGCCTTCACTAGCCTCTTAAGGTTTGCACCGGAGCTTATGGCAACGGAAGAACATCATCGTTTGGAGTTCGAGAAGAAGTTGAGGACCAGACTCCTTTTTAAGGTGGCCGCATTAATGATTAACGATAACGGACGCCTTGTGGAGGCGGCAGCTCATCTGGAGATCGTGATCTAGACGGAGGAGGAGCAAATGAGGAGCTCCAGGAAGAGTCGGAGGTTCAGGGAGAAAAGCAGGACAGTAAGAGGCAGAGGGGTTTTACTCCACAGCAGTCCTAGGCACACAATCTAGATCCACATTTCCTGTGCCGAGTTCGGGTTCAGAGAGAGGTAATCCAGGAGACTTCTCTTGTTACAAGTGTGGCCAGTTGGATCACAAATCTCTAGCTTGCCCGCAGAGAGGAGGAGGGCAACAGCCTGCACCGTCAGAGGCTTGTTCTCAGTGCCAGAATCAGAGGAGAGGGTAGTTACCTACCTTTTATCAGTGTGAGCAGTCAGGGTACATGAAGAGGTTTTTTCCTCAGTTGGGTGGCACGCCTGGTGCATTTGGTTCGAGACAGACACGGAGTCATTAGCCTACACAGTCAGTACAAGCCTCGAGGACCAATCAGGGAGCCTCTTTGGCTCAATCAGTGCATCAAGCTTATGCTCCGAGAGGTGAGTAGGTGGAGCAGAGACCTACGGGCCATGTGTATGTTGTTACCACACCAGACTTAGTGCCAGCACCTTTGATAGTAAGATGTACTTTCTTTTTATGTAATTCTATTACCAATGTGTTGATGGATAGGGGTGCATCCCATTCTTTTATCTCGTTTGCATTTGCATTGGCATTGGCATTGGGGTTAGAAGTGGCTCAGTTAGCATCTCCACTCAAGGTAGAGTCACCAGTTAGTGGTAAGGTTGTGTTGGGCCAGGGATGTCGGGTTTGTGATATAGAGGTTGTCGGTCGTCGACTTTCTTTTTCTTTTGCATTGATTGACATGTTGAGTTTTGATGCCATTTTGGGCATGGATTGGTTGTCGTTTTATCGAGCTATCATAGACTGTTACCACTAGAGGGTTACTGTATGTACCTCGAGTGGAGATTGTTTTTATTTCTTGGGAGACCGGACTGATAGAGTTTTGTCGCCAGTGTATGATCCGCGTGGTTGGCGTGAGCTTAATTGTTTTCTTACAACCTTCTTGGGTAGTGAATATGATGAAGTCCGAGTTGATTTATCGAGGGTAGTTTGTGAATACCCAGACGTCTTTTCCGAGGATCTCACTAGTTTACCGCCTCACCGGGAGATAGAGTTCTCTATTGACTTAGTGCCTGGCACGGCACCAATTTCCATGACACCATATAGATTTGCACCTGGCGAGTTGAGTGAGATGAAGATTAAACTCCAAGAATTGTTAGATAAGGGTTTTATCTGCCCTATAGTACATCGCCTTGGGGAGCACCAACTCTCTTTGCCAAGAAGAAGGATGGCGCTTTGTGATTTTGTATTGATTACCAGAAGTTGAACTAGGTTACTGTTAAGAACAAGTACCCATTGCCTTGTATAGATGATTTGTTTGACCAGTTGAAGGAATCTTGTTGCTTTTCTAAGATAGACTTGAGATCGGGTTATCACCAGTTAAGGGTAAGGGAGGAGGATATCCAGAAAACAGCATTTTGTATGCGGTATAGCCATTATGAGTTCCTAGTGATGCCTTTTGGGCTAACTAACGCACCAACCTTGTATATGGACTTGATGAACCGAATCTTTCGTGAGTACCTAGACCATTTTATGGCTGTCTTTGTTGATGACATTTGATTTACTCACCCTCCGAGGAGGAACACAAGGAACACCTGGGAGTCGTACTTGAATTTCTTAGAGTCCACAAACTGTATGCTAAGTTTGGAAAGTGTGAATTTTGGTTGAAAGAAGTGAAGTTCTTAGGCCACGTGGTATCCGAGGAATGAGTGACTATAAACTCTTCTAAGATAGAAGCAGTGCAAGATTGAGAACAACCTAAGAATGCCTTTGAGATTCGTAGTTTTTTGGGATTAGCTAGTTACTACTGGCGGTTTGTGAATGACTTTTCTAGATTAGCTTCACCTTTGACTAGACTGACGAGGAAAGGAATCAAGTTTGTGTGGAGTGAGACTTATGAGAAGTCGTTCCAAGAACTTAAGGTTAGACTTACCACTGCTCTAGTGTTGATTATTCTGGAGAGAGGCTTGGGCTATTATGTGTATTGTGACGCGACGTGGGGTATTTATTTTCATTGAAAGATCTGAATTTGAGGCAGAGGGGGTGGATGGAGTTTATGGAGGATTACGATTTTGAGTTACACTATCATTCAGGGAAAGCCAATGTTGTGGCCGATGCTTTGAGTAAGAAATTCTTTAGCAGTATAGCTAGTATTTCCATATGGGAATGGGTGATGTTGGGTGCTATTGGCGAGTTTGACTTGCATCTGGGCGAGTCCGTTAAGTCGGCAGCTTTGTTTTCGATAGTTGCACAACCTACATTTGTGAGCCAACTTATAGAAGTACAAAAGAGTGATCTTGAGGTAGAAACCCTCTGGGAGAAGATCTCTAGTGGAAAGGTAGAGAAGGGTTTGAACGTGTATTCTGACTCGAGTGTTAGGGAATTGAGTGAATTTGGCGATCGGGAAGCAATGCCAGCTTCTTTGAGGTCTCAATTATCTATACTTCAGGGGCAAACTTCGACGGAGGAAAACTCTGAGGCCCTAAGTGTGGTTAAATTTGAGGTGGAGGAACTTTTGCTTAGAAGGAAATGTATCTTGATCAACGTTCAAGGATACGATGGCTCAATTTTGGGGACAAGAATTCAGATTTTTTCCATGCAACAGTGAATCAACGAAGGCAAAGAAATCAACTTCTTAGATTGCAAACAGAAGATGGCACATGGATTTCCATAGATAGGGAGATAGACATTCACTTGCATCGTTATTTCTTACAATTGTTCAATAGCGATGGCCCAAGCCAAATGGGTGAGGCATTGGAAGTTGTGAGTCATGTCGTCTCTGCGACGATGAATCCTAGATTGGTTTAAAACGTGACTGGGGCCGAAGTGAAGGCAGTGGTATTTCAACTTGGAGCATTACGGGCACCTGGTCTAGATGGCTTTCCGGGCCTTTTTTACCAACAATTCTGGGATGTTATGGGCTAAAATATGGTTTTGGCAATTCAAAGCTTTTTTAGGAGTGGGTGTTTACCGAAGGATTGGAACCATACTAACTTGGTGCTCATACCTAAAGTGACAGCTCCTGAGAAACTATCTCACTTTAGGCCCATAAGTCTTTGCAATTTCATCATGAAGGTGATTACTAAAATCTTGGCTAATAGATTGAAGCCAGTGCTCGGTGGTATGGTCTCATCTCATCAATCAGGGTTTCTTTCGAGTCGCCTCATTTAAGATAACATAATCATAGCCCATGAAGCATTCCATGCGCTAAACTTAAGAAGGGAAAGGAGCCAAACCTAGCTTTGAAGTTGGACTCTAACAAGGCTTATAATCGAGTTCAGTGGGATTTCTTGCTGCCGATGTTAGGGTTTTGCTCTAAATGGGTTCTGTGGATTATGGAATGCATTACTTCAGTGTCCTTATCTTTTTTTTCTTGTGATCAATGCCTTTTCCCAATTAATTGAGGAAAGTGTTCAAAATCAACTCTTGTCTGGTATCTAAGTCAGGTGCACGTGTCCTATACTATCTCATCTTCTTTTTGTGGATGATGCCTTGCTCTTTCTTAAAGCGGAGAAAGGTGAATGTCGTGAAGTTCTTCGCATATTGAATTTGTATGGTGCTGCATCTAGCCAGTCTATTAATTTTCACAAATATGGTATCCAATTATTAACCAACTCAACCCCAAGGCAAGTGGCCGAATGGTAAAGTCTGGAGGATAAAATCCACAGGTCTCGAGTTCGAGTCACCCCTTGGGGCCACTGGAGGTTTGCCCGGTCGTTAACTTCAGGGCCCTCAGGATTAGTCCTGGCTTCCCTTAAAATCAGCGGGTTGGGGATACCTAAGTTATCAAAAAAAAAAAAAAAAAAAAAAAAATTATTAACCAACTCAAATTTGCTTTGCCAAAAAAGGATTGGGGATGTTCTAGGGGTTTCTCCTATTAATGCTAATGCCAAATATTTGGGCTTGCCTTCCTATTGGGGGAGATCCAAATATGACGCATACGGTTTCTTGATCGAAAGAGTACTCTCTAAGTTGAGTGGATGGAAGGCCAATTTGCTCTCTCAAGCAGGTAGAGAGGTTCTTATTAAGTCGGTGGTGCAAGCGATCCCTCCCTACACCATGGCCTGCTTCTTTTTCCCAAAAAATCTTTGTGATAAGCTTAATTCTTATATCCGAAACTTTTGGTGGAAAGGTGATCCAGCTGGTGGAGGTATTCACTGGGCTAAGTAGAGCAAGTTGACCCTCCCAAAGAGCAAAGGGGGCTTGGGTTTCCGAGATTTTCAAACTTTCAACACAGCGCTTCTAGCTCGCCAAGGGTGGAAGCTGCTTAAATTTCCGGAATCTTTCTTTGCTACTTTCATGAAGGGAATTTATTATCTCCACTCGGACTTCATGCATGCCTCGAAAAGGGCTAGAGCTTCTTGGGCTTGGTGTAGTCTTCTTAAAGGTCGGGAGGTCTTGCGTCTGGGCTGAAGATCAGGTTCACACTGGCGCTTCAATAGCAAAAGGTTCAAAAATGAGCAAAAAAGCTAATAACCAGCTACTCTTCTCTCTCTTCTTCTTCATTTTCTTTGTTCTCTCTCCAATTAACCTGTTCCCTAAAATGGCCACGGCTCAGAACAACACAATCCCAGTGAATGTAGGGATGGTTCTTAACACGAATAAATGGGTTGGCAAAATGGGTCTGAGCTATATTACCATGGCTTTCTCAAACTTCTATGCCTCTCACGGCCACTACAGGACTAGGCTTGTCCTTAACACCACGGACTCCAACAATGATGTTCTTAGTGCAACTACCGCAGGTTCTCTCTCTCTCTCTCTCTCTCTCTCTCTCTCTCTCTCTCTCTCTCTCTCTCTCTCTCTCTCTCTCTCTCTCAACTTTAAACAGTTTCAAAACGAATAAGAAACTAAACACAAAATGAAAGACAGAATAAGCGAGAATTGATCAAATTTTATAAAATTTATTAATACTACTATAAAATATTATCTATTCAGGTACATTGTGTTTGATTGTGCAATTAATTTATGTATTCTTAGCTTTCTTGAACATATGTAAAAGTTAAGCTCATCATCAATTATTTCATGAGATATATAGTAGTAATTTTGAATATCAATAATACTATAAATTCAGAAATTATATTCAAAAAAAGAATCATTTATTGATATTTTTGAATAATTGACATTGATATTTCTCAATATTTTTTTGAATAAAATTTCTGAATTATAATATTACTAATTTTCAGGCACAACTTAATTACTACGTGCAATCATTGTTTGGTAGATTCATAAAGGATTAGAGATACGTCCGCCATAGTTTAGGAGACGTTTTGGGGAAAGTCTTTTTTATTTTCTTATAATAAATTTCAAGGAAAGACTATATGCACACCCTATGGTACACACTTCCTTTATAACTAAATAAGAGAATTTTATAATTTTATATATTTCTAAATCATAATTAAATATATATATATAACTAAACATTATATGAGATATAATTAAAAATTTCATGAGTTATAATAATAAAAAAATTAATCATAATTAAAAATATAGACATTATAATTAAAAATGCATATGGTATAATCCTTTAAGTGGGTGTATAATAGAATTTTCTTAAGTTTTGAATCATGTTTTTGTCCAATCCAAAATTAACAATTGTTCCTTGACTCATATAACACCTTATCCAGCTGTCATTCACAGAAACTGAGAAAAAAAATAAAAAATTATATATATTAGTTACAAAGCTTGGATGCTAATTAGTGACTATTAGGATTGTGCGACAAACCGATTCACCTGATGTACCCAACCAATTCGACTTGAAAAATGATGCTGCGTATTAGAGGTGTTCGCAGTTTGATTGCAGTTAAAGAACCTCCAATCTGCCATTCGTCCATCGGATTGGTGGATTGGAAAAAATCAATCCGCATCCGTCTGTCGGATTAACGGATGCAGATTGAGTGCATTGACGGATTGACAAATGGATGCGAATCGGTTTGACGGTTTAAACATTTACAAATTTTGAACATAATACAACAGCTTGTCAACATTTTTTTTTGGATAACAATCCAACTCAATATAATCAAAAGATTACCAATAATAAAAACATATAAGAAAATCATGCATTATCAAAACTATTTTATTACTTTTTTTATTCAAAAAATATTTAATTTGATTGTTAAAAAAAGACAAAATTAAGCCTTATATTTTCCATACAAAATTACCAAATATCAACACTTGCCATTTGATAAAAGGATTTCCAAATTGAAAATGAATTGAAAACACAACATAATATTTAAACACTTTTTCAATTGAAAACCCAAACAGAATATCTAAACAAATTAAAAACACAAAGTCTTATAAATTACTAGGGGTGCTCACGATTTGGCGGTTCGATTGCAGTTAAAGAAACCTCAAATCCGTCATCCGTTCAAAACTAGGCGAATTGGAAAAAAATCAATCTGTAACGCTCCCAAAATAATCCAACATAAATTAGGTACATCAACCAACATCCATTAAAGAATGAGAGCAATTCTCCAACTTTTACATCATTAATCAATAAGGTTTGTACAAAAGCCCCACATGCGGATTGTACATTCAATGATATAGAATACATGAATCTATAGCATGTAGAACATCAAGCCCCAAAAATAAATAAAATGCCCTCGAGGGCTTACATATTCCGAGGCTTAAGCCCGGTTACACAAAAATGGTCTCTCGGACACATACATAAACAGCCCTTGGCTTACAAAAAAATTACAATCACACCAAAAGAGCCTTGTACTCTTAAAAACATACTTCCACGCCCTAGTTTAGCGGGTTCACCACATCTTTTCCTTCACCAAAATCCCATAGAGATGAGTATAAAGCCCAGTAGAGAACTCTAAACAAAGTATGTACATTTACGCAAGATTTCCCAATGTAAAATGTACATGCCATGCAATGCCAATAAAAGATTTCATTTACATGTTTTAAAAAGCCACCATGTTCAGCAGTAACTTGAAATCACAACCATAATAAAGTGTACAATTTTTATTCAATGGGGTGATAAATACGACTCACGTAATCCCTAGGTTGGTGTCTGCAAGTAGGCTTAACTAGTACTACCAAAAACCCCACTTTACCGGTTGCTAACCGGAAGGGAAATGGTACCTCCTCTGCGCATGTTTTCGGTATTTCACCTCAAACACTCAGGCCAACTTATCAATTCCATCTACACCTCCTATTTGGACTTACCAATGTATTTATCCCAAAAACATTTCCATAGTTCTCATTTTTCAACAATTCTTTTCTCAATGCAAAGTAACCAAATTCAAATCCAAACATGCAGTAACCAAACAACTATGTATGCAAGGTAACAATTGATAATACTACAATATAAATTTCCTTTCCATTCTTAAATGTCTCAACAATAATCTCAAAACAAACAAGTTTTCATTCCTCCGTTCCATACTATCTCACAATAGAACCATGTCTCTATTTAAATCGATTAACAAATAACCACATTTCCACATCCCAAGAAATTCCAACAACATAGTCATTTCAAGACTATAGCAACATTTGAACAATAATTTTCCAACACCAACCGTCCCCTTATTTTATGAGATTCATCTTTTATAACTATAAATAAGAATTTTTCCCTTCCTTAACTCATTTTGATGCACAAAATAATACATTAATAATGTCAACTATGTGTTCTCACCACTTGTTTTGAAAACCCCCAATTTCTAGGTTTGATTTCCACCACCACAACACACACACACCCAAACATTTGAAAGAAGCTTGAAAAGAGAACATCATTCCTTAACCAAGGTTGTTCAAACCCTCAAGAGACTATTTAAAAGATACAAGGTTAAACCCACCTTTTGAAAACCATACCATTCTTGAACCAAAATCAAAACTTTCTTATTGTCATCAAGAAGCTCCAAATTTAACATCAATCTAGCTAAATATATATATAACTCAAAGAAAACCCTACCTCAAGTTCTTGTTGAAGAGATGAGATGAAACCCTAAAGCCAAAGATGAAAAAATTTCGATCTCCACAGCACAAAGTGAAGTTCTTACTTTGTTCTCCAAAACTTGTGAGAGATGATGGATCTAGACCCAATGGATTGCAAGAAATCAATGTTTTTTTGTGTTTCATGAGAGTTTTTAGAGAGAATGAGGAGCAAAAGTGTTTTTTGAGTAACAAGGGAGGGTTAAAAAGTGATACACACTCAACCAAAATGAGAGAAAAAAAAATAGAGTTTTCAGACTCAGCCCGTCCCGCACATGCGGCACTTGCCCCCACACGTGCGAAGCCTGCTTCTCGCACGACGGCCCTCACCCCCGCACGTGCAGCCCTCCCAATTTGCACCACACCCCACACCAGCATATAATGCAATGTGTAAGGCTCAAAATTCCCCCACTTCCCCGCACGTGTGGCCCTCTTCCGCACGTGTGGCCCTGGTCCTCCAGCCTAGAAATTTTCTAGTTCGATTCTAGATACTCCAGACTCGACCGTTCACCCTCCGCAACAAGTGACACTCAAACCCGAAATAAACAAGGACAAGAATTTGATGAAAACTTCCGAACGCAACGAACCCAAAAAGACAAAGAGTGAAGCGACGTATAACGAAACCGGTCATCACACAATCCGCAACCGTCCGCTGGTCATCACACATCCGTCCAAAACACGGCGAATCGGTTTGGTTCAGTCAATTTGAGCGAATCGAAATATCCGTTACTCACCCCTACTGCGAATGGTTTTATCAGACAACACAATCATCTACAAATAGTAACTGCAATTTTTTTTTAGTCTCGATTTTATAGAATGTGAAATCATTGAACTCAATCCGATCGAATTAATTAAATACATTAAATTTTATACATGGCATACTCTCATTTGTTAGCTGTTGCATCTTTATCTCTTCTCAAAAATTTGTCAACAAGTTATGTCTTGAAAACATCAAAAGTCATTAATACGTCATCAAAAAGTTGCAAGTCTTTGAAAACAAAAGAAGTTATTATTATATTTTATAGGAAAACAACTACCTAATGCCTATCCCAAAGCCTAAAATTCTTTTTTTAATCGATGAAGATTACAATATCTTTATTCTTTATTTTTATTTTTTTATTCTGAAACAAGCTTCTCTCACACTTTAGCTTTCCCTTTAATTCTCTCTCTCTCTCTCTCTCTCTCTCTCTCTTTGAACTTCTTCCAAATCTTTCTTAAACTTTCACCTCTGATGCCTCATATCTCTCTTCCTATTTTCTTTTTATTTCCCAAAACCCTCTCTTAAAGCATCTCCAATGATTTGTCATTGGAGCTATCGAAGCTATAATATAGCAGCTTTGAGAAGAAAAAAAAAAGATTCTCTAATGATGAGATATAGCAGTTGTCAAAATTGATAAATACGAAAACATGTACCAAGTTTGACACAAACTTTGGCAAACACCAAAGCTGCTAGCTTACCTAAAACTAATTGATTTCCTTCATTCCCTCCTTCCATCATTCCCTCCCTCCCTTTCTCATCATTTTCTAGAAAAAACTCAACAAAAAAAAAATAGATCAACAATTTTTTTTTATTATATTTGTACAACAACATTCAAGCAGAAACAACAACAACAACAATAATAAATAAATTTGAGTAATTTCAAATCATTTTGAAGCAATCTCAAACAAATTTCAAATAATCTCAACAAATCCAAGCAATCCATGTAATCTCAACAAATCTCAAACCCACAAAGACCTAAATGGTCCAATTTGAAGAAGTTCACAAGAATGGTTGAAAAAAAGAAAAGACTAACCGAGAAGTGCCTTGTCATCGCAATCTTGGATAAAGTCAAGATCGAGAGGGAAGTGTAAGTCATTGACAGTGAGAGCACCCTGCAATTGCTGTCGTCGAAATCGAGGAATGACCCGTCGATGATAGTGAGCTGTTACGAGCCGACGACGATGATAGCATCCAAAGAGGGGATGATAGAAGATGATCATCGATTTCTCTCTCTCTCTCTCTCTCTCTCTCTCTCTCTTTCATCTTCACTGATCTGAACATTCTGGAGTCAAGATGGAGAGAAAGAGAGATATTGAGAGAAAGGCGACTGGTGATCAGTGATGAGGGTAAAAAAGAGTGAGAGAAAGGTTTAAAGGAGATGGTTTAAGCGATGAAGAGAAAAAGGGTTGGCGATGATGAAGATTCATCAAAAGAGGGTTTAAAGATAAGAGAAAGATGGTGAGAGTAAGGGAGATAGAGAGATAGATAAAGAGACAGCCAAATTGGGATGTGTGAGAAAGAGAGGAAGACTCTAGAAGTTGATCTCAACCATTGGATTATATAAAGATCCAATGGTGAGGGTAATAATATCAGGTGGCAAGATGTAACTCCTACGAACACAGTGAAGTCAAGGATACATACACCGTTTTCCCCTGATTTAGCCCCCGATTCCCCTATGGATAACTGTATTTCTCTTGAAGACGACAACAGTCCAGTATTGGTAACAATCCAACTATTACTAATAATCCAATTGATGAGGATAGTTTCTCTGCAAAGGGTAAAAGGCCCATGGGTAGGAAAGCTGCAAAAGAATTATTTCTGAGAAATCAAGTCATTGAAACTGAAGTCCACAAATTTAGCAATGTGTTGGAGACATTTAACCAACACCTTGCTGAGAAGGAAATGAAAAAAGCTGAAAGAGAAGAAAAAAGGATTCAAGCACTAGAGGAGATGAAAGAACTTGAGATCAAAAGATAAGAACATGAGATCAAAAAGGAAGAACATTTGATAATGACTACTGACATTTCTCATTTGGACCCTCAAAAGAAAGCGTATTACATAATGCGAAAAAAATGAGATTTTTTCCAAGTGGTCTGCAAATGTCAGTAACCCAAATTACTATTTTTCCCTACCACCTGATGAATAATTACGGGAGAATGTATTTTTTTAATTTTGCAATGTCATTCATTTTTTGATGTAATTTTTAGCCTTTATTCGCAATGTCATTTTTATATTCCAACGTAATTTTGAGTATTTAATTTTTTTTTCAATTTTTCAATTTCTTTTTCATTTTTTATATTTGTCTAGTTGGGTATAATATAAATATATATATATATATATATTTTACAAACATTTAAAAAAATTAACTTGTATCCAAACAACACCTACAAACTTGGAAGAAAAGTTAGTTGAGATTTGCCAAAATAGCATGTGTACCATTGGAGCACTATTACTATAATTTGGCAAATTACTACTATTCATTACCAAATTATAGCAATAACAATGGTATTATAGCAAATACCATTAGAGATACTCTTAGTATTTCTCAACACCTCACCTCTTAAACTCTCACTCTTACCCTCTCTGATTACCAGAGGGTTATTGTAATAGTTATTATGCAATGGGCGACAATGAAAGCTGCTTTGGTCGGAAATCAATGGTGGACAAATAAACCCAATAAATCTCGCTTCCATTTTTTCCTTCAGTCTCAGATTTGTGCATATGGATTAGGATTTGAAGAGAAAAGTGTAAGTCACCGATTTTGTTTCTTCCCAACCGAAATCCGACTGCCAAAGTTGGTTTCGAAGTGAGTGGTTTTGAGCAATAGCATGGTTGGAATTGGACCAAGAAAAGTGTAACCCGACAAAGTCAGTTCAAGTAATGGATCCATGCCAAACCCGAACCAACTCAACCCATGCACACCTCTAGTGGCTATATATATATATATTTTTTTTTCATTTTCCACTCTATGCCTTGTGTTGTACAACATATAAGAATTTCCGGGGGTTATTTAGTATATTTTTTGATTTTTTATAAAAAAATAAAATGAAATATGGATTAAGTTTGAAATGATGTAATAGAGTGATGATATGACCTAAATAAAATTATTGTGATCCAAATAGAATAATGTACTAAAATAGTATGCCAAACAAAGCCTAAATATCAAGTTTTTTATCTTTAAAAATAAAATTTTATTATAAAAAAAAAAATCAAGATAGCACTTTTTGGTATCATAATTTTGTCACTAAAAATAGAACAATAGCACATTTTATAATTAAGATATTTCGTTCATAAATTCTTATTTCTAAATTCTTTGTTTTTTGGAGTGGGTGTATGTTTTTTCAGACAATATTGTACTAATACAAAAATTTAAATTTATTAAATAAAAAATTGAAGAATAGTACGTTAGTTGAAATGGTTTAAAATAACATTTGAAATAGTGAAGAAGGAAAGACAAAAATAAAATAAAATAAAATAAAATAAAAAATCAATTGATAATAATGAGTGCATAATTTTGGTATCTAAGTTTTATTTTTAAACTAGGATGGAAATGTTTACAAATTTGAAGATGATATGCTCATAAATCGAAGTAGCATGTATTAAGTGATGAAATGTTTCAAGCATATCACATGATGGATGACCAACAATAGAATTATAGCTAAAATTTTATCAAAAGTATATGTATAGATGTTGATGTTTCGTGGAATAGAATATTAAATAATTAAGAAACAACACATTCTCATAAAATAAATATAATTGATATGAAAATGTTAAGATAGATGTGTAGTAAGACCTACAAATCTTTTAAAAAGAGTTGTATGATGTAAATGAAAGTTT